>PVLA01011476.1:0-52792 GCA_004027455.1 Hydrochoerus hydrochaeris | reverse complement strand
CCAGGTTATTGGCATATCCATATCCCAGGTTATTGGCATATCCATATCCCAGGTTATTGGCATATCCATATCCCAGGTTATTGGCATATCCATATCCCAGGTTATTGGCATATCCATATTCCAGGTTATTGGCATATCCATATTCCAGGTTATTGGCATATCCATATTCCAGGTTATTGGCATATCCATATTCCAGGTTATTGGCATATCCATATTCCAGGTTATTGGCATATCCATATTCCAGGTTATTGGCATATCCATATCCCAGGTTATTGGCATATCCATATTCCAGGTTATTGGCATATCCATATTCCAGGTTATTGGCATATCCATATTCCAGGTTATTGGCATATCCATATTCCAGGTTATTGGCATATTCATATTCCAGGTTATTGGCATATCCATATCCCAGGTTATTGGCATATCCATATCCCAGGTTATTGGCATATTCATATCCCAGGTTATTGGCATATCCATATTCCAGGTTATTGGCATATCCATATTCCAGGTTATTGGCATATCCATATTCCAGGTTATTGGCATATCCATATTTCAGGTTATTGGCATATCCATATTCCAGGTTATTGGCATATCCATATTCCAGGTTATTGGCATATCCATATTCCAGGTTATTAGCATATCCATTTTCCAAGTTATTGGCATATTTGGCTTCTCACATTTATCTTAACTGTTGAGCACATGTAAAGTCCTGTGGCCAGTGTGTGCACTAGGACACAGGAACGTATTCCCCCAGCTGAACTGTGCCTTCATCCTCACTGACTGACTGTCCCCACCTCACCATCTTCCCTCGTCTGTGAGCCTCCATTTCACTCCCATGAAACCCAGGTACTGGATCCCACAGGTGAGCTCCTATGGCCTTAACCTCTGTGCCCGGCTTAGTCTGTTCACAGAGTGTCCTCAAGGTTCACACATTTTGTTGCAAATGGTGACATTGCCTTTGTAAACACTGAATACTTTTTCACTGTGTATAACCACATTTTTGATCCATTAATCTACTGATGGGCATTTAGGGTTTTTTTTCATGTCTTATCTATTGTAAATAATACTGAAATAAACATGGAACACAAATTTCTCTTTAATACACCAATTTCAATCATTTTCCATATATGTATAGTAACAGGACTTCTTCAATACACATTGTAATTCTACCTGTAGTTTTTGGAAAAATCTTCTTCTGTTTTCTGACATGGTTGCACTGATTTACAATACCACCCAGTGCTGTGAGTCTTCGCTTTTCTCTACATCCCTGCCAACACTCAGCATTTGTCATTGTTTGATACTAGCCAATCTACCAGAACTGAGATGGTCCATCCTTTGGTCTAATTTACTTTTTCCTGAAGATTAAAGATGTTAAGTCCTTTTCCATGTATCTGTTGGAGGTACGTCTACTCCAGTCTTTTACCCAATTTTAGTAGTTATTTGTTGTCTCTTTATTGAGTAGTTTGGTTTCCTTATATATAGATTTAGTGAGGGTCATGATTTTTGTAATGTAGAGGGTTGCTAATTAAGAATATGCTCTTTTCATTTATTGAGGTATTCTTGTGATACTTTTAGATTTACTGTACATAGTATCAGTTGACTACTCTTTATGAATTTTTTTATTTAAAGAGAAAAAAACAGAAAAAAGGTAGAAATGTTACAGAATTTCAAGAAAAGAAGATAAACATTAAGAAACCACTAGTTGATAAATTACATATTGTTCTTTTAGAAATAGTTTTTCAAGTTACAAAATTAAAGCACACTAAGTGGACACTCAAGCAGTGAGAGTGCAAATAGATCTGTTCAACAATGCAACAAGAACCTAGAAATATGGTCATCAATCCCACACCTAAACATACATGCAGCTATATCTTTTATAGTGCTTCCTATTTCCTCTTTTTTTACAATAGCAATTATACATTTTAAAAATTTTATTTAAAGAGAAGAAAAAAAGCAAAACAGAAAAAGGAGTAGCAACAATACAGAATTCTAAAAGAAAGAAAGAAAGAAAGAAAAAGGAAAATGAGAAAAATCCCCACTAAGAAATCAGTAATTTATAAATTACATACCGTCATCCTAGATGTAGTTGTTCAAGTTACAAAGTTAAAGGATACATAGTAAACATTCGAACAGTCAGACTATAAACAGTTCTGCTCAAAGATCCAACAAAGATTCAGCAGTATGGTCATCTATTTTACACACTCAAACATACATGCAGTTATATCCCTTAGAGCACTTTCTTTTTTACAGTAGCAATTACACATTTTGGTTTTATTAAACTTGTAGTTCTTATTTACTTTTTACACTAGAGACACAATATGATATTTATAAATATGATTCTTATTTATTTCACTAATGAAGATAGTCTCAAGTTGTCTCCATTTACCTATGAAGACCTCAAAATCATCCTTTTTTATAGCCAAGTAATGTTCCATTGTATAAAAATGCCACAACTTTTTCATCCACTCTGCAGTTGATGGGCATCTTGGTTGTTTCCAGGATTTAGCTATCACAAATTGTGCAGCTATAAACATGGGTGCACATATATCACTGTGATATGAAATTTTCAGTTCTTCGGGGAAAATACCCAGGAGGGGAATACCTGGATTGAATGGGGCTTCCAATCCTAGTCTTCTGAGAATTCTCCATATGGATTTCCATAATGGTTGCACCAGTCTACATTCCCACCAACAGTGGAGCAGTGTTCCTTTTTCCGCGCAGCCTCACTAACATTTGTTATCAGTTGATTTCTTGATGGCAGCTATTCTTTCCGGAGTGAGGTGGAATCTCAGTGTTGTTTTAATTTGCATTTCTTAAATGACAAGTAATGGTGAACATTTCTTCATGTATTTATTTGCCATTTGTATATCTTTCTCTGAGAACTGTGTGTTCATCTCAGATGCCCATTTTTGGAGAGGGTCTTTGAATTTGGGGGTCTTGATGTTTTTCAATTCTTTATATGTTCTGGACACAAGTCCTTTGTCTAAGGGGTTGCTGGCTAAAATTCTTTCCCATTCTGTGGGTTTTCTTTTCACTCTGTTGATGATTTCCTTTGAAGTGCAGAAACTTTTCAATAATATGAGATCCCATTTGTTGATTCTTTGAAGTGTTTCCCATGCAGTTTGCATTTGGTTCATGAATTCTCTGCCTAGCCCTATGTCTCCAAGAATTCTACCTACCTTGTCTTCCAGTAGATTTAGTGTTTCTGTTTTAATATTGAGGTCTTTGATCCATTTAGACTTTAGTTTTATGCATGGTGATATGCATGGATCTAGTTTCAGTCTTCAGCATGTAGGGAGCCAAATTTTCCAACATCATTTATTAAAGAGACTATCCTTCTTCCCGTGGACATATTTAGCCTCTTTGTCAAATATCAGGTGCCTGAGTGTCTTTGTAGTTGTGCTTGCATCTTCTAATCTGTTTCATTGATCCTCAGGTCTATTCCTTTGCCAATATCATGCTTGTTTTATCACTGTGGCTTTGTAGTATAGATTCAAGTCAGAAATTGAGATGGCTTCTGCCTTGCCTTTGTTGCCCAGAATTGCCTTTGCTAGTCTAGGTTTCTTCTGTTTCCAAATGAATTTTAGTAGTGTTTTATCTAGATCTATGAGGTGTGTCAATGGTATTTTGATTGGGATTGCATTAAATCTGTATAACAGTTTTGGGAGTTTAGCCATTTTCACAATGTTGGTTCTTCCTAAAGAAGAGCAAGGAATGTCCTTCCATTTTCTAATATCCTCTTCAATCTCCTTTTTCAGAGTAGTATAATTTTTAGCATATAGGTCTTTTACATTTTTAGTTAGATTGATTCCTAAGTATTTCATCTTTTTACATGTTATTGTAAATGGTGATATTTCCATAATTTCCCTCTCAGTGAGTTTTTTGTTTGTGTACAGGAATGCTATTGATTTTTGAGCATTGACTTTATATCCAGCTACACTACTGAACTTGTTTATTACCTCCAGTAGTCTTTTAATGGAGTTTTTTGGGTCTTCTATATAGAGTATCATGTCATCTGCAAATAGTGAGAATTTAACTTCTTCCTTTCCTATCTTTGCTCCTTTTATTTCTCTCTCTTGTCTGATTGCCCTGGCTAGTGTTTCCAGAACTATATTGAAAAGGAGTGGTGATAGTGGACATCCTTGTCTTGTTCCTGATTTTAAGGTGAAAGCTTTCAGTTTTTGACCATTTAGTATAATGTTGGCTGTTGGTTTGTCATAGATGGCCTTTATAAGGTTGAGGTAGATGCCGTGTATTCCAAGTTTCTGAAGGGTTTTTATCATGAACATGTGTTGGGCTTTGTCAAAAGCTTTTTCTGCTTTGAGATGACCATGTGGTTTTTGTTTCTGGCTCTGTTGATGTGGTGTATTACATTTATTGATTTGCATATGTTAAACCATCTCTGCATTCCTGGAATGAACCCCACTTGGTCATGATGTATAATCTTCTTGATGATTTGCTGCATTTTATTTGCCGGTATTTTGTTGAGAATCTTTGCATCAATGTTTATTAGTGAAATTGGCCAATAGTTCTCTTTTTTGGTTGGATCTTTCTCTGGTTTTGGTATCAGAATAGTACTTGCCTCCAGGAATGATTTTGGGAGGATTTTTTTTTTCAATTTCATTGAAGCATTTAAGGAGTACTGGCATCAAATCTTCTCTAAATTTCTTGTAGAATTGAGCTGTGAATCCATCAGGACCTGGGCTTTTCTTTGTTGGTAAGTTTTTAATTACATTTTCAATTTCAGTAGCTGATATTGGGTTGTTCAAAATTGCTATATCTTCTTGGTTGAGCTTTGGTAGTTCATATGTTTCTAGAAATCTGTCCATTTCCTCTGTGTTTTCCACTCTATGTGAGTAGAGATTTTCAAAGTAGGTATTCATGATCTTTTGAAATTCCATGGGATCTGTAGTAATTTCTCCCTTTTCAGTTCTTATTGCATGAATTTGGGTTTTTTCTTTCTTTCTTTTGATAAGGTTAGCTAGGGGTTTGTCAATTTTGTTTATACTCTCAAAAAACCAGCTTTTCAATTCATTAATTCTTTGCATTGTTTTTTTTTTTAGTTTCAAATGCATTGATTTCTGCTCTAATCTTTACAATTTCCTCTCTTCTATGAGCTTTGGGTTTAGCTTGCTCTTCTTTTTCTAGAAGCTTGAGATGGAGCATTAGGTTGTTTATTTGTGCTAGTTCTGTTTTCTTGATATGGCAGTTTATTACTATATATTTCCCTCTTAAGACCACTTTCATTGCATCCCATAGATTACAGTATGTTGTTTCTATATTTTCATTGAATTGTGTAGGTATTGCTTTATTTCTTCTTTAATTTCATCTGTAGCCCACTGGTTGTTCAAAAGGCTGTTATTTAATTTCCATGTATTTATGTAGGTTTTACAATTTCTTTTGCCATTAATTTCTAATTTCAGTGCACTATGGTCAGATATTATTCATGGGATGATTTCAATACCTTTGCATTTACTTAAGAATGTTTTATGGGATAATATAAGGTCTATTTTGGAGAATGTCCCATGAAAAGCTGAGAAGAATGTGTATTCTGATGTGGTTGGGTGGAACACTCTGTAAACATCTACTAAGTCCAATTGCTCACAGGTATGATTCAGTTCTGTTGTTTCTTTGCTGACTTTTTGTCTAATTGATCTATCTCTTTGTGACAATGGGCTGTTAAGATCTCCTGTTATAATTGTGTTCTTGTGTATTTGGTTTTTCATGTCCATTAGTATCTGTCTTATATAGTTGGGTGCTTCTGTATTTGGTGCCTATATATTTACAATTGTTAGTTCTTCCTCTTATATTTTTCCACTAACAAGTAGGTAGTGACCTTCTCTATCTGTTTTAATCATTTTAGGTTCGAAGTTCTTGTTGTCTGCAAATAGAATAGCTATCCCTGCTTTTTTCTGGGTTCCTGTTGCATGGAATACTGTTTTCTATCCTTTGACTTTTAATCTATGAGTTTCCTTTTGGGTCAGATGTGTTTCTTGTATACAGCATATTGTGGTATCCTGTTTCTTGATCCATTCTGTCAATCTATTTCTTTTTATAGGTGAATTGAGGCCATTTATATTTATGGATATTACTGACATGTACTGGCTCGACTTTGCCATGTTATGTTCCAGTTGTTTTTTTCTGCTTTTCCTCTTATTTAATTGCTTATCCTACCTGGTGGTTTCTTTCTGTTGTTGTTTTGGGGATTGTGGTCATTTTTATCTCTGTCTAGTATGTCTTTCAGTACTCTTTCTAGGGTTGGTTTGGTGGACATGAATTTTTTCAGTTGTTCTTTGTCACTGAAATATCTTGTTTCTCCATTAAATTTGAATGAGAATATCTTGGAAATATCTTGTTTCGCCATTAAATTTGAATGAAAGTTTTGCTGGGTACATCAGTCTGGGCTGAAGGTTGTTTTCTTTCAGGGTTTGAAATATCTCACTCTAAGCTCTTCTTGACTCGAGGGTTTGTGCTGAAAAGTCTGCCGTGATTCTAATGGGCTTTCCTTGATAGGTGAGTTGTTTCTTTTCTCTGACAGCTTTTAGTATTCTGTTTATATGCTGTATGTCTGAGATCTTAATTATTATGTGTCTGGCTGTGGATTTATGTTGATTGTGACTGTTTGGTGTTCTATATGCCTCATTTATCTGCATATCAGATTCTTTCCCCATGTTTGGGAAATTTTCTGCTATTATTTCTGTAAATACTTTATGTATGTCATTTGCCTGCACTCCTGTATCTTCACTAATGCCCATTATTCTTATATTGTTGCTCTTGGCATCATCATGAAGCTTCTGGATTGTCATTTCATGCTGCTTTGTTATTTTTAAAAGTTCTATCATTTCCTGATCACTAATTGTGATCCTGTCCTCAAGGTCCAAAATCCTCAGCTTCCTTTAGGAAGTTTTGCATGCTTTCAATAGAATTTTTTGTTTCTTGGATGTCTCTTTGAGTTTGTTTCATGAATTCTGCTTGTTTTCTATATTGTTCATTCAAAGTTTCAATCAGTTTCCCATGCTCATGTACTTTTTTCTCTAGCTCTTCTTTAGCTGCATTCAACAACTGCTTTACTAAAGTTGTTATTTCTATCTTTACATGGGAAAGTACTTCTAATTTGATCTCCTCTATAGCCTGATGCAGTTGTTTTTTTTATTTCACTCACTATCTTTTCAGAGATTCCTGGTGTGTTACTTTTGGGGTCCTCTATTTCAATGTCTCCTATACTTGCTTCTGGTGAACTATATGTTTGAGACTGCATTTTGCTTTTCATTTTGTCCTTTTCACTCTGCCTGATGTTTTCTATGTGTAGGAGGGGATCACACACACTCTTTTCAGACTCACCAAAGTCTTACAGTTAGTTGGAGGGGGTTTTACTACTGGCCCTATTTATCCCCTGTACACCTCTACTTTAGGGGTATACTCACCACACTGATACAGTTAATCCACTGTAGTCCAAGGTTCACTGCCTGGGAGCAAAGTTCCAAATTTTCTCACACTAACTGGATCCCGCTGAGATCTTCTGATGTTCCAGGTAGGAGGGTGGGCCCAGCAGAAGCAGTCCAGGGCAGTTTTCAGTCTTGGGCGGGCCTTCTCCATGTTCCCGGTGGCAGAGCAGGCCCTCGGGGGAGGTTCTGGGCAGCGTACCCCTGATGCAGGCTTCCGCTAAGTTCCTGGTGGTAGGGTGGGCCCTCGGGGGAGGTTTCAGGCAGCCGCCTTATAAATTTTTACAAACTATATTTAATCTGCTGTTTCTATCATGTAATGTATTTGTTTTCACTTTATTTGTTGACTGATTTTAATTGTAAACTCTTAGTATTGAATTTTATAGGTAAAGGGATTATATATTCTTTAAATAACAGTATTTGCATTTTCTTGTAATTCTGTAAATTTGTTTTTGTTTCCATTTTACTTTTATTGTCTAGTGCTATTAAATACTATTAACTTTTCTTCGTTATTTAGATAACAATTCTTTGATAGATTTTTTTCAATAATCACATGCTGACTTTTGGGATAAAGTAGAAGCATTTTATCATATAAAAAAATCTTCACTCATTACTAATTATTAAAAGTTTTAATCAAAAGTTTAGACTATACTACTAATTCTATTAGTTCTTGGAAAAGAACAATTATTACTCATATGATTAGATCAGTTTTGAATGTACACATCTGTACATTACATTACACATTAATCTAAGCAACACTTTTGAAGATAACAATATGCAGTATAACAACCATCTTGTTTTGAAAGCCTATATTGTTATTGTTTTGGGTTTTCATTGTTGCTGTTTGTCTCTTTTGCTTTTTGTTTTTCTTTTATGTGTTTTATTTCATATTTTTTCTTTTAATTAAAAAAAAATTGGTAAACACATGAGTAGATGCTTCAAGGTGTTGTACAGACTCCAGAGGAAACTAAAGATTTTTTGAGATGGTGGGTGGTAGGTATTTTAATAAAGATGCTTTGAGAAAAAAAAAAAACAATTCTGTTATTGAACATCTCAGAATTTGTTCAGATCTGTTAATCTTAATGACTGAATATATGATTGTAGCTTCCTATTCTGGTATCTGTGTACTGTTAGAGTTAACTGTCATGTGTGATTGAGTTTTGTTATTGTCTTAGCATATTGCTGAATTATTTCTGGTAATATTGCATTCAGGATTTCTTCATGGATATTTGTCAGTGAGATTGGCTGTAGAAATATTTTTGTGTGGACATCCACTTTGATACAGAATATGCTTGTTTCAGTAAAAAAGCCTGAATGATTTGTTGTTTTATTTTTTTGTATTGAATAATGCTCCATGTCATGGAATAAGCTTTTCATTTAAAATCCGTAATTAGGTCCCTGAAAAAATACAGGTCTGTGGACTTTGGGCAGGGAAAATGTCTTTATATTTTCTTTAAATTTGTCCATTTAAAAAATTACCCATTTTATCTAGTTCTGTAAATTTATATCATGGAGCTTAACAAAGATCTGAATTAAAACTCTATACTTTCCTAAATATCTGTTGCAGTTTTAAATTTATTTTTTCTTATTTTATGTACTCATATTATTATCTTTTTTCTTGACTTAACATAGATTTCTGTTATGTGTTTTACTATTTAAGTAAGAAACTTTTGACTAGGTCCTTACATCTATAATTTTAATTTTGGAATTATTCAGTTTCAACTTGTAATTTTTATTGTACTACATCAATTCCAAATTCCCTTTTTGTGCTGGGGGTTTGGCTCAGTGGTATAGGTGCCTGTCTGGCAAATGTAAGGTCATACGTTTGAACCCAGGTACCAAAAAAAAAATTCCTTTTTTGTTTGTTTTAAACTAATTTTATAACTTACTTAATTGCTCAAACATTATTTTTATTTTTATGTTAACACATTTATTTCTTTTTAAACTCAATTATTTTTTGATAGAATCTTTCTCTGGGAAGTGTTTCAGTCGAAAGATCTGTACTTTGGTATCTTCATCACAATCACTTGGCAAATTATGAAACTTGAATTTGATTTTCACTTTAGTAAAAACTTAAGAGAAAAAGTTCATGTATCCTCTCAAATAAATAATCTATTAGTTGTCAGTTCTTCTTTACAATATGAACTTTAGTTTTATACGTCATATTTTCTGTACTATTCTTTTTTTCTAACTATATTGTTTTTTGTTACTTTTAAAATATTTCATGGGTATTTGAAAAGACATATATATATCTAGACCCAGCTTCAAAATACAGACACAGCAGATAAATAACTTAGCTGTATCTCACTAAACTATTTCTATGGGCATAAGCTTGTTCTCATGCTTTGTTATAGATTGGCGACTCTGTTCCAAAATTTACTGATATATTGAATTTTCAGTTCTCCTGGTGCATTGCTTCTGTTTTGCCCTGGGGTCCATAATGATTTGTCTTAAGTTAGTGAATTAACATGGAAAAATATCAAGGGTCTGTTTCATTCTGTTTTCTGACTTGTAGCTTTGTCTTTTCATTATGTCACATGCTTGTTTTATCTCATTTCAGTTTCTTGTCTTGCAAAGTTTGCAAGGTTTCTGTCTTATCTTTCCTTTTAGATCTATGGTCCTATGGAATACATTTAATCAAGTATTGGATGGTCTCCTGACTTGCCACTGTGGGGCTGGTGGAATATTATGATTATCTATTTTCAAAGTCTTCTTTCTGTTCCTGTTTACCTACTTTGACTTGTTCGTGTCACTTCTATTGCATATAAACTCTGAAAGTTTACGTTTCTACTAGAATTTACTAACAAATATTTTTGGTATTTTTTTACTTTAAAACATACCTCACAAGATTCGCCTTTTGTCCTGTTATCGTTTCCACATAGGACATTTTGAAAATGTTAAGGCTCGTGACATCAGCGTGGTAGTTTACGAAGCCCAGCTCAACACTCCACTTCAATGGCGCATTCGTTCTGTCATGCTTTCAACACCGTCTGGAGGTTGCTGAAGTTCAGGCCCAGTTCCTGTGTTACGTGGGCGTGAACGTGGGCAGCACGTGGGCAGTACACACTCTAGTCTCTGCAGGTCACAAGCCCTTCTTTGTTACCCTCACACAAGTCGCAGACAAGGTTTCTACAAAGTCCTTGTGTTGCTGTCTTTTTTGGAGACCCTGAGGAGCATCTGATATCTGTGAACAATAAACAATAGTATACTTTGTTAATAATTATTGTGATTAATTTCTTTTAAACCTGTAATGCGGGATAGTATGATTGCACATGCACTTTGATGCGCCTTTCCCAGGATTTGGCCACGAAAGCATCCTCCTAGGCCCGTTGCACAGCACAGGCAGGATGGCGGCGGGTCGTGGCGAGCCTCTGGCCATCCATCTCCTTCATGCTCAGCTGCCGCAGGCTTGGGCCCCCTCACTGAAAAAGTCTCAAACACTGCAAAACTCCAGACCCTCAGAACCAACAGGGTGTCCTGGGAAGCCCCACTCTGACCCCACGTGAGGGGCTGCGGCAGAGGGCTGCATGGGGTCATTTGGCAATGTGCGCATGAGGTGTACACGGAGCATAAACAAATTTCATCACTACGGCTGGGTCCCTCCCTAGACACCTCGCCGGGCATCCGCAAGTCCTCCAAGGTCTGAACAAGACCCCGGATATTCGGCACCCTTGTCACAGACCAGGTTGTGCAGATCCTGACCTTGCTGCTTCTGATTTGCTGACACACTTGGTGACGGTGAGCTAAGGAGTCCAAGGGCCTCGGTGTCTTCACTGGCACGAGAACAAGTTCCCCACACGCTGCTGCACATCGCCAGAAACGTCTCGCTCCTCCTCAGATTCAGTGCACAGACATACATGCACACCTATTTATCCTGTGATGTGGAAATTTAGGTAAAAACAAACAGCTTTTCCATCCCACAGTTGATCAAATGGATTGTGTGACAACCTAGGCGAGTGTCCGTTCTTATATGAGCTCAGCTTTGGGAAAGAGTTTGAAACTTGCCAAGTGGATGAACCATACACACCCTACTTCAAATATAGATTTCATAGAGTAGCATACTGTGCTGTGAGCTATTTACTAATAAAGCACATCTGTCAGACTTAGAGGGAAGAATGCGGGTACACATTATGCAGGGGATTCTTCAGTGATAACATAGCTAAACAAACTTGCTGGCCTCTCAGACATCAGAATCAAACAATCTACAACAAATAAGATAACGATACAAATTTGAACATGTGGTGCTGAGAAGCAGTTTTTCAAAGCGGCCTTCCATAAAATTACAAACAGGTTAAGAGGGCCCAAGCCTGCGGCAGCTGAGTGTTTTTTAAAAAAAAAAAAAAAAAAAAAAAAAAAAAAACCAGAATTTTTGTGTATGGAGAGAATATGCTGCATTTCAAGTGTACGGTAACAACTATGTATTATAAACACGCACAAAAGTAAATCAAAGCAAGTAGTTCAAGAGATGGAGGGGGCGGGAGGGCGCAGGCGGGGAGAAAGGGCGGAAGACACGCATGAGCACACCTGCCTCCACACGGCGCTGTGGGCCTCATCCCTGAAACCATGGACCAACGAGAAAAGGCGCGCTGCTCCAGGGCCTTTCCACATCGAGCACCAGTGACCTACATCCTGCGCAAAGCGAGTGCCTGGAGCAGAGCGAGAAAAAACAGCGAGCAAAGCCTGGCGGGTCTTGGCTCTGTGGAGAACTGTGCCCTGCACGCAAATGCTGTTTGCAGCCGAGCCAGAGTCGCTGACGGGCACAACACTTGGTGCCACGTGGCTGGACGCCAGTGGGCAGCTCACCCAGCCTCAGGGTGCAGCTGTGGATGGCTAGAAAAAATGTGGAGCAAGTAAGATTAAACATAAGCGAGATATTGAATATTTGTACCAGCTTCCTCAGTCATCATAATCGTTATGCACTATGAATGTGTGCTGATAAAAAAAAAAAACTTAAAAGCACAATGTTAGGAACTCTGGAATGCAGGAAAACAGACACACATCTCTAACGTGATGACTGTGTCCTTGACAGGTAGAATAACCAGGTTGTCAGATGAGAGCCACTGCTGGCATCCTAAACCCATTACATTCCCACCTGAGCTGTGACATAACCCTGCAGCTGATTCCTGCTTTTCCTATCGAAGAAAATCATAGTGATGGTTGGCTTCAAATCCATATGGAAAATGATCTCTTTTTTTGCACCCTACAGTAGAGCGTGGAAATTCAAATACTCAGTTTTCCCAATATATGTGGTGACTACAAAGCTCTGCTACCCTGCAAGATGTGCGTGGGAATCTGCTGCAAGCGCTTCTGGAAAGGACGAGTCTCTCCAGGCAGCAGCAGAAGCCTGCATCTGGAGAAACTCTCTCGCCTGCTTCACACCTTCAAGGCGTGCGCTGGGCTCCGTGACTGTTGCCACCGAAAGGCAAATTATCATTTGAACAAGGAACGGCAACATCATCCAGGGTTTATAGCAAGGATAAAGATGAAAGCTATGACAACAGAGTGTTATGTAAGTGGGAAGATGAAACTTGATACATTCCAGTAGAAATGAAATGAAAAGTTATACAGAGTTCATTTAAAATTATGCTGACAATTTAAGAATGCAAATTTTAGATTCTATGACCTAAAGCAACCAAAGAACATGACTAACTTTTAAAAAGTCAAATCAAGTACTACAAAAGATAAACAGCTGGAATATAATAATGACACAAATATTTAAAATATCACTAAAACAACACACTACTAAATAGAAGTAAAAAGCTATGTAAAAACTATATTTGGAAAATAGAATATTTCCAAAAGGAATTTAGGAGCTCTAAATAAATGACTGGGAACTTGATGTTCATGAGTTACAAAAATTTATATTGAGAAGGCAGCAAGTTTCTCTCATGGATCTATAGATTGAATGAACTCCAGATCAAAATTCATAACTTGCTTGTAGATACCAACATGTTGATTCTAACATTTATAGGGAAACCAAAGAAACTAACAAGTAAAAAACTATTTAGAAATTAACTGATTGACTGATCTACTTATTATGAAATTACAGTTGTTGAGAGAATTCAGTATATCGTAGAAATAAATACACTGGGAAATGAAGAGCAATAGAAAGCACGAACTGGTTTCCTCCAGACGCAGTTCGCCCCTTTTCAAGGCAAAAGAACACAAAAGAAACTCAAGAATCTCCTCAACATCCATTCCTTCTACAACTGGATATTTGTGTGGAAAATGTAAACAATGACTTTGTACATGGCATTATGTCCAAAATCCCAAGATGATTTTCATCCTCAAATCCAAAGATTAAAGCTACACAACTTAAGAAAGCAGCACAGTTCTGACGCGCATGGAGTAGGCAGGGTGCTCTTCGGAGAGGGCGTGGAGAGCATCAGCCTCAGGAGTCGCTGGGTCGGGCACTACAGCAAATGAAGAACTTCCTCCGGAAGAGTTGTGGAGACAGGCTACTAGGCGCAAAGTGCACGTTTGATAGGATTTGCTGTCTAGGATACTAGCAGACTGTCTATAAATTCATAGTAAGTGATTCTTAAAAACTGGGCAGAAGTCTTACACAAACAGCTCTCAAAGTAAGATGCACAAGTAGCCACAAAAGTTCACAAAAAGGTGTTGACTGCAAGTAAAGAGTTTGCTATTAAACCCTGGTGAGACAACATTTCCCATGCACTGGACTGCCGAAAATTAAAAATATTTACCCCATGTTGATGAGCAAGTGAGCTATTTGAACGGCCCTGGAGAAAGAGAGATAACCTGGCTTGGCCTGCAGAAGCCAAGCACAGCATCTTATGCTGCCAACAGAGGGACAACACATGCTGTCAATGTCTTTAACATGTGTTCACAGGTGCTTTATTTCAGCCACTAGCTGAAATGATTTAAATGCACATAAACCTATAAACAGTAAGATAAACCAGGAATTGGGGAAAAGAGAAGAACAGCTTCAGATGATGCCATAACATCCATGACCCTACAAATACCATGACCAGACCCGGAAACTACATATGGCACAATCTCTACTGTATGAGAAACCTCCGAAGGTAAACATGAGTCACTGCGATAGGAATCTTCCCTGAGGTCAGAGTATGGAAACCAATGCGTTGACATGAAGCATGGGGCACTTTCCAGAGTGACTGCGGCCATCAGTACTTTTATTCTGGTCATAGTTTACAGATGTATATGTGGTTTCCATAGTGTCAAACTAATTGGACATTGTTTATACAAATTATGCTTCAAAAGTTTATACAGAATGATATGAACAGACCTCCGTATCAGAAAGGTTATTCATCAGTGATGTTTATAGAAGTAAGAGCTGGGGGCAGGGCTGAGATGGTCAGGAGGACCAGGGAGAGAGAGCAGTCTTAACGGGACATAGGCAAGGCCCGTGGTAAAGAGAATCAGCAAAACTCAGGAGGGGAAATGCACAAGTCACTGAGGACTTTAGTGCTAAAGCTCCCTTAAGATTCTGCAGTGAGAGTAAATTTTTCAAATGTGTGCCTCCACCTTTTCTTGTGTGAAGATATGGTAACGACACACTTCATAATAACAGCATGATGCTGAGTTAGAACAGTCTATGTGATGAACTGAATGTTTTCAGCCTCCACCAAAATCAGACTGCTGATGCCTAATCCCCGAGAGACCGAATTGCTGGCAGAGCCTTTAGGAGGTAACTGGGTCCTAAAGGTGACTCTGTCATGAATGGAATCAGTGTTGTTACACAAAAGGCACAAGGAAGAGGCCCCATCCCTCCCTCCCCTGTGAGGAGCCAGCAAGACGTTCATCAGCCAGGCTCTGGCTGGGCCCAGACCTGCAAGCTGCATGGCCTTCTTACCTCCCAAATGTCTCCTGGAAAAGCTCCCACTGCACAGTTCTCCGGAGCAGTAGTCCCTTCCCGGAAGACTGAGTAGGAGAACTTGAACCCCAGCCGCACCCCGCAGCCTGCAGTGTGCACACCTTCCCAGCCGTGATGCGTGAGGAATCTGGATTTTCCATACTTACAACACAAACTGACTTGCTGTAGATTCATGAATACTGAAGTGAGAGACAGAAAGAGACAGCTGAGCCAGAGATGAGAGACTTTACCACAGCGCAAGTGTCACACAGGGGTCAGAGGACCAGCATCCTAGGCAATTCCCTGTGGCCAGGAGCTGGGTCAGCTGACTCCTGGGCGCACAATTCCAGTGCTGTGCAAAGGAACCCAGAACAAGAGCCCAAGGCATTGTCTGTCTGCGTAAAGCAGAGGACCTCATAGTAAGCACAATCCAACCTCTCCCTTCTCCTCACAGCAACTGGCTACTGCCGGAGCACCATGGTCTCTGCATCCTGCCCAGTTGCCCCTGAGACCAGCTGTGCAAACCTCCCAGAGTCACAAGTCCTGCAGACCAGCACAACCCTTGGGGAGAGCAGGGTCTCAGAGGATCACTGACGCCTGCCTCCTCCAGGTGCTCTTGAAAATAACAAAACCAAGCCACCAGCCTTATGACTCAGAAATCCGGGACTAAATAACAGAATCATTAACAACTGAAAATTAATTTAAATTACAAACCCAAGGACCTCCCCCCATTGTACAGACCAGAATCTGTAGAATCTCAGGTGGGCAGGAGAGTACTAACAGACATCCAGTCAGAGTGGGGTAAGCTGAGAAAGAAACCTGCCCCAACCCCTTACATGTCATCAGGGTCAGCTCCTGTCTGGTCTCAGCTAGGGAGGAAAGAAGCCTTATCCGTGGAAGAAGATTAAGATATCAGTACACAAGTTTGAGGTGCATTTTAAATCGTCAATTTAGAACAGATTTGTGGCAAAGGCGAGACAATTCTCCTTATCTAACAGAGGTGAAATGGGCCTTCCCATAACTTCAGTCTAGCCTTATTTTCATGTGATTAGAGTCTGGTAGATACTTCAAACTGTGCTGGTCATGTTACAACTTATTCTTACTTTGCAATGTTTGTTAATATGAATTTTAATGACATTTGAAACGGTAAACGATTCCTTAATCCATAAATGCATCTGATTGAAAGGTGAAGGGTGTGGGGAAAATTGCATGCATTTGTGTTACATCAACTCAACTCAAAGTTATTATTAACATTAAGTCATAGCCATCAAGATTTTCATGCACAAGAGTTCATGTAATTTAATTATCTCAGCAGACAACATAAGCTCCGTTGAGTGTGGGCTGGGATAGGAGCATGGAAGTTTAATGGTCCCGAATCAGAGTCCCAGCCTCACCTAAATACCTTTTCATCTACAGCAGGAGTCATGTCAGGCACTTGACACACAAATGGAACTGCATGGTCCAGAGCATTGTCAAAATAATCAGCTGTCAGAATAATTTACAGTTGAGGATTGCATATAAATCTCATCTCTATCTGGCAAGGACTCATCATTCTTACTGCTGGGTTTTCTTTGTGACAGGTCTCTGGCAGGATAATGACAGTCGGGAAACTCAGTTAGGTTAAAGTTCATCACAGCGTTTATTTTCTACACCATGCATTCTTGATACCAGGTGTCACCAGGCCACCCCAGGGGCAAAACAGCTTGAGCAATCCCGCTTTCATCTCCTGGATGGCAGGCAGGTGAGGGCGCAAACTGGAGAGGAGTCCTGAGTGTGCTCCTCGTCTCCTCCCGCTACTGTGTTTGGTGCAAAGCTTAGAAAGAAAGCCTCAAGGGGAGGAGGCCAGGAGGATGATCGTGAGTCTGGGGGAGGACATCATACCTTGCTCACTGGGAATGACTCGGTCTTTGCAGACAGAACTGAAGGGAACGTCCCCCCTCAGCCCCATCGGAAGCCACACAGCTGAGTGTGGTGGCCAGGGGCCCTGCAGCTGAAGACTGTGTCCTGGGCTTCCCAAGCACGTTTAACTGGAGCAGTTTACAGTGCCTGCTTCTCCTGCTTATTTAAATGAAAGCAGTAAGTTACGTTATGGTAATCAAATCAAAACTCTTTGCTAAGTCATAAGGGAAATGTGCATTGGCTGAAGAGCTTCCCATTTCCCTGTTTTCTTCATAACTCTTCATAATTTCCCCTATTTATGTCCATTTTTGTAATTATGAAGCTGAGATTGCTATTTTCAATACAGCTACTTCAGATATGACCGATTTTATTCATTTTATCATAAGTGAGCACCAATTTTTTCTACTTTCTATGGATGACTGTCTTGTTTACATTCTTCTCCTTCAGCAGTGTCATTTATTCTAGCAAAAGACTGGTTTGGATCAACATTTGGCAAATATTTACCTTAATTCAGTATCATGGACTTATAATGATCTTCCAAGGGCTACATGTGATAAATACATGATGAACCATGCATGTGACACCGTGTTTGTGCAAAGCCTTATGTACGGGGTGGCACAGAGGCGGAAAGCTAGATAGATGGCACAGTTTGTATCACAGTGACTGCAAGCCTGGTAGCCCGTTGTCCCAGCTGGGCTTTCTGCAGTGTTTGTGTGTGATAGTACGATGTCTTCATTTTATTTGGATCTTCTAAGAGTACGTACATTTTAGCTCTAATCTACGCTGATTTTTCTTTAGGCTGCAGACTACCAAATCCTGATTTCCCTGTACTGTACTTGTTCTCCAAATTCCATGGCTTCTGTCTTTACTTACTCTCCACTATTTCTAGAAGGTTCTCAGGATGAGCAGTAAAGTGTGAAGCACAGAGTTACATGCAGGTTTATTCAACCCCTGGGCTCTGGCTGCCTAGGGCACAATTTTGGGCTGAAAGGCAAAAGAATGTGCACTATGGAGTGCAAAGTGGCTTTTTCTTTAAAATCTTCCTTTGTTCTCAAGAAGTCCACCACCACTTAACGGGCGAGAGTGGGCACAATTTCTGAGTTTTCTCTGAATTGTTCAGAATTTTTTTGTAAAAACTTCAGTGGAAAGTTCATCATGTCATTCCTCACAGTCATAGCTCAAGAGTTAGTGGGCACCTAAAGCTGGGCATGATCGCCCTTGACCTAGGACAGGCTTTTTTTGCCTCGTGTTGGTAAGTGGCTTCCAATGTACTGTGTTCATTCTTTTTTATAGAGGTTTTCTTAGTTGGCATTGGAACCCTTGAATTTGTCTGGAAAATTTTCTAAAGTTCCTGTATTATGCTTGTTTTGTTTTGGCTCTATTCTATGATAGAATGTTCAAGTTAGTCTCTGGAATGTTCTTATAAGCTTTTAATGCCATTTTTTTTCACTAGCATGATTGCTTTTTGGTCACAGTAGTATGGTTTTTCTGTATTTGTGTTGGATGGATATTTTATCCCTGGGTATTTTATCTCACAGTTTATTCATGTATTCAGGGATTTAAACTCTAAATTCTCCAGAATTAATTGCATATTTTTGTTGATATCTTATTAGAGGCCTTCAAATAATCTTGGAATCTGTGATTTTCATTGATGTTTAAAAATAACGATCAAGAAGTCAAATAATAAGGCATACTGGTAGGCTGCAGGGGAAAAGGGCCCACCTACAACCACTGTGCAAATCCGTGGGAGAGTCCTCAAACACTTAAAGATAGAAATTCTACTTGACCTAGCTGTCCCCCTTGTAGGTATTTTCTCAAAAGAGGAAGAACACATACTGTAGCGATACATGAACACCCATAGCAGCACAGTTCATAGTAGCAGGTCTTGTAAGTGGCCTATATATACATCAACAGGTGAATGGATAAAGAAACTGTGGTATATACAAAGGAGTACTACATGGCCATAAAGAAGAATAAACTTTAGTCATTTGTAGAAAAATAGATTTTGAAACCATAGTACTAAGGAAATACATCAGACACACAAGTTTCAATATCGTATTTTTGTATAAGAAACATAAAATATAAATAAAAAGCAAAATGAAAGATAAATAATGGAAAATAGGAAGACAGGTATTTTGCAAAAAGAAAGGACCAAGAGATGGGGGGAGGGTAGATGGAGGGGGGGGCAAAGGGGTGAAAGGAGAAGGAAGGTGTGTTGTGTGCATGGCCCAGTGCCCCGGGAGGAATGCAGTGAATAGTACTGCAGACAGGGAGGAACAGCAAGAGAGTACTGCACTAAACCACGTGGATGGGTCTTATGGATTTCTGGTTTTAATGCAGCATCAGTGGGTGATTCCCCAATATTTGACAGGACCCCCTTCTCAGCATCTAATGAGTGTGTGTGTGTGTGTGTTTATGTGTGTGTGTGTGTGTATATATAGCTTCCATTTGTTTAGGAAACACATCTTCTATCAGGAGATGGTGTCCCCAAGTGTGAGCAGTTTTATTCTAGTCCAAAGGAAGTGATCTGAGAGACACAACACCATGGTGTTTGCACAATTATGCTCCAACAGCCTGCTTGGTGCTACCTTAGACCCAGTCCCTCATACCTGGAGGAAACCCTTCACCAGAAGAAGTGGTCAGAGAGGGACTCAGTCAAAACAGAGGTTTGACTTCTGACTCAAACTTTGTGTTGGACCTTGCTCTGTGTAGTGTTTTCTCACTGGTACTTGCAGGATGGGTCCACCAGAATGGTATGGCTGTAGTGATTCTGTCTGCCTTGAAGACAAGAGAGTTAGGCTGCTGTACAATTCAACCTGTCCCTTGAGGGTAAGCCCAATGTCAGAGCCAGTGTGTGGATCCTGCCAAGGTGTCCACCTGCAGGGAGACTTGGGCCTGCTGTGGCTGAACAAGGGAGCTGTGCAGGTTGGCCTTTTTCTCTGCAGGCTTCTCCAGCCACACCCAGCCTGTCCACACCCAAGTGGATAGCTGTGCCCTCCTGGGCCTCACACCACCTTCCAGGCAGTGCTGGGGGGGGGTGGTAACTAGCTCTTTCAAGCACTGTGAGGGTTTTCATCCTCATGGTCACTGACACCCTCCCCAGGGTGTGAAAGGTGGGGGTCCAGTCGGCATCAAAACAGTTCACTTTCTAGGTAGATTCTGGGTGATTAGAACATTTCCAGGAGCAGACACAGTTGGAGGATGTGTGCTGGTCTACATTTATGTTAAGTAATTATCAAAGACAAATTTAGTGGCCAGAAAGCAGGTTATTTATATAATGACATATTCTCTGTCGAATTTATGTTTTTCATCAGAAAACAGCAACAATCAGCATCTTTGGAAGAATTCTGTGGGTCGGCATTCTAGGCAGTGCAGAATCATGCATGATGATACAATTGGCGTTACACAAACGGTGCTCAGAATATTTATGTTGCATTAGGGTACAGTGGACCTTAATAGTATTGATACATTTTCCTCAGCTGGGAGATGCAAAAGCAGCCAGGATAGCAACCACACAAACATAAATCTAGACATTAACAGGAAACATTATTTCCAAACACTGAAGACAATTTCCATGCTCACTGAATGAACAATAAAGGGAATATAAGAAGTTCTCACAAGGAAGAAACTCTTACCCACTGTTATAATTAAAAACTGGTGGTCAACTTAACACCAGCTGAATTAAATCAGCATGGTGCTGAGTATAGATGGCTCCACCTGATGAAAGTTGCCAGCATAAATAGAGACTAGGAGAAGAAGAGCGAGGCACTGTGGGTCTCTCTGAGTGTTGCTGTCTGAGCCGTTGGTTCTCCTGGAGGAGTCGTCATGACCAGCTTCCCCAGTGTGAGTTCACCATTGTCATCAGAGGAGCTCGGGACCTTCTTGGCAAGAGTGGCTGGTTCACTTTGGGGGAGCTCTGGTCCTTACACTGAGCATCACTTCTGGGCTCCAGAGGGGAAGATGTGTGCAGTTTTAGTCTCCAGGAGAAACTTGTCATGCTGGCTTTCTGTTCTCATTGTCAGAGGAGCTGGGGACCTCCGTGTTCCTAAGGATGGCTTGTCAGGTGGTGCTTTCCAGGGCAGCCCTGGTCTTTGTTATGAACATGACTCCTTGGCTCTAGTGTAGAACCCTCACCCTATCAGCACAGCTCCTTCACCCCACTGGCATGGACTTTCTAGTTTCCACCTCTGACCTTTGGGCCTTCCCAGAATGGACCCTCAAGACAGACTGGCATGAGTCCTTCTTGTGGGCTCTAGATCTCCAGTTGTACTTGTGGGAGGCACTGTCATGAGCTCTGGGTCTTAATCTGGACTCATGCAGGACATTGCTATGGAATCCAGACCCTTGGCTAAATATTGTGAGTCTTTAGTGTTGTGGACAGATTTCCTGCACTTTCTTGTGTTAAACTCTGGGTGATCATCATAAAATAACATTATAAATTCTGTGTCGTGATTCTAATTGTTCCCCTCAAACCCTGACTACATCACCCACTTTTCTGAATTTCTATTGCTACTTCACTGTGCATAATATGAGATTATTTTTAATCCATCTGTTTCTGTAGCCTAAAACCTTACCAAAAATTTACCCATGTCATCTCACAGAACAGACGTACTAAAAATTCATGACTGCAATAGTATTCCTGGAAAGACCAGCTGTAGGGCTTCAGAGCCTCCATGGAAGGGCTGTTTGTCACAGATCAGCCCAGTGAGGGCCACTAGGAACAAGCAATCCTTTCTGGTCTCGGCTCTCACTCTGGGTCCCATGGATGTGACACAGGAATGATGACAGTAAGCGGAAACTATTCTGAGCATGCTATTGAAGGAGCAGCTTCCAAAAAACTAGTGTTAGATGCAATCAGCAGACTAGAGCGATACTTGCCAAGCTATGCACCAACACACTTTCCTAAGAGCCTTAAAAACATCACAGAGGAGCCGAATGTATTTTAAATTTTCGAGGAAAACACAGAAACACTCAGCACCTGAGAAGTCCCGAGTGCACCGCTAAATGACGCATTTCGTGACTTGGCGCTGTGGTGGCCCAAGTTCCCTTGTATGGCATCACACCCCGCAAGGCTGAGTCTCCTGTGACTTCAGGATGAAACACAAATGACACGCAGACATCGGTGCAGGGCAGGACGGAGGCCGCGCTGTGTTCACATGTGCCCAGGGCCTGCGGTCACTGAAGAGTGGCCCGACAATAGTATTTTGTTCTTTCAGTTTATGAGTCTTTTTTTTTCCCAAAAAGTCTAATGAGTTATTAGGTTATAAATATATATTAAATTGTTTGGATTTAACTGCTGCACAAGTGAACTGCTAGATATTTCTTTTGGCCCAAAGTGTACAAAGGAAAAAAAAAACATCAGAACACTTAAGAGTGTTGTGAATTTAAATATTTTGTAATTGCCCAAGCTTTGGAACCATTCTAAATCATTTTTTTAAATGGGGTGACTTACATTCTCTTGACCCATTTCTTACTTCTTGGGAGATCTGAATATAAAAGACCAGACACCAAAGTTAATTTGTCCCATCTGAACAATGCTGATATTTTCAAAGGCCCATGTGCATTTATACATCTGTGTGGTATTCTTTATCTGCCCAAAGTATTATCACTGTCATAGAAAATACAACTTTGGAGAATCTGAAAATTATTGATGTGCAAATGAATTTGGTGTATATTTGGACTGCAATGCAGTTGAACTGCTGTATTGGGAAAGACAGGTCATAACCAAGCTTGTGTGGATTCTTAAAATACTGCCACCCATGTCTGCCGAGCTCCATTCCCTGCTCATCCTGGGCTCTGCCAGGCAGAGTGTGGTTCCCATGTCAGCGCCTGGGCTGCTCCTCTGTGCTCTGTGCTGCAGTGCTCTGCTCGTTCCTCTGGGGGAATCAGTCGCCGCTCTGAGGAGGCAAGCACCATGCGTCCAAATGCACTGCAGGCCACAGGCACAGGCACAAGAAGGCGGTGGAAACAGCTGTCCGTTAGTCCACTGCGAACCCTTGAAGACTCTGATGTTTCCACAGAAGGTGACAAAACGAAGTAGCCATGCAAGGCTCTAAATATTTCAAAAATCAATTTTGTTAATGGAAACATAATTTTATGTCTCTGGGTACCAAATAACTGCTCAAATCTGCACAATGATAGGTCACTTCTGGACCCTGTGCAGACTTGATTATTGTCTCTTAGGGTGACACAAAGGTGTGTAACATCGGTGCATTTCATTTTCCAGTTTATTAACTAGACATTAAGGAATGTGATGAAAATCAGGACTTTCTCACCCTGCTGCGTCTCCTTTCTTTTTTTTCTTTAATTAACAGACCAAAATCATGTTTACCACATACAGCATGAGCTTTGAGCTGTGTACACAGGGTAGAACGGCTTCTTCCCGTTTATTATCCTATGCATTCGAGCATAGGGTATTTTTTGTGGAGAGGACAGTAAGGTCCTCTCTCCTACCCATCCCGAAGAACAGTGTGTCAGTAACTCCCGCCTTGGAGTGGTACCAAAGCTCCTCAGCTCACGCCTCCTGCTCACTGGAGTCCCTGCCCAGCCACACCAGCTCTGGAAACCACGGTTTTGTTCCCCGAGGTCAGCTCTTTCTAGGTGGTGCCTCAGCATGAGATCTGTGCCGGCTAATTTCAGGTAACGTAATACCCTGCAGGCCTGTCCACGGTGCCACAGGTGGGATTTTCCTTGTCTCCTCCTAACTCAACACTCTTCTCATCCGTACGGCTCTGTAATTGATGGACCACATGCTCCTTTGTGCCAAACTAATCTGCAGAGAGACTCCCCAGGACTATGTGGGTAAAAGCATGAAGTGAGGGTGATCCTCACTGAGGGAAAAGCCTGCTCATTAGTCCTCGCCTGTGGAATGCCTGTCAGATGGGTGCTGGAATGTTCCTTTGCTGTTGTTGAAATTAGGGGCCTGGTGTGCTAGAAACGGGGAAGACGGTCGGGGAGTCTGGGTAGCACCGCGGGGGCCATGAGCAGGCTGTTCCCGAGGAGGCGGCTCCTTCTCTCCTCTCTTCCCTCGGCCTCCGGGCCCTCTGTCTGAGAAGCATGCCTGCCCAAGTGCCAGCTCCGCGGGGGAGTGCGTGTGTGGACTGAGACTTGGATTTCAGTCATGCGCCCGTGTGAGTGGGGTCTCGGGAGACCGTGGCCTGGGATGATGACATCTGGAGATGTTTGATAAACTGTGTTTTCTCAATAAAACTCAATGATTTCCATTGTTAACCCTTGAATCATGTGGTATTTACCTCAAAGGTTTTTTTTTTTTTAAATTAAAGAGCTCAAAGAGTACTCCCTGCACAGCCCCCAGCCAGCAGTACCTGTCCCTTGCTGTCCAGCAGTTGCACCCCTGTCACTGTCATCGCGGGTCCTGGAGCTGTCCTCCCCATGCTCCCTCCTCCGGAAGCGGGGTGCTACTCGGGGCCTGGCAGTGCAGAGTCGCCGTGGACCCCGTTACTGAGGGAGCAGGGTACTTGGCACTGCTGAGTCTCTGGACGCTCAGAAGACTGAGAAGGGCCCAGCACCAAGGAGAGGGACACATCCTTGGTCCTGTCTCCTCCTCGGTCTTCCTGCCCACACCGAGGTTCACAGTCTGGGGCATGGGCTCGTTCCCCAGCACTTGCTCCAGGCTCTGTGCACTGATGACTGTGCTAGAGCCAGGCCAGGACTCAGCCTCGCCTGGGGCCCAGCTGCTCTGAGCTGCGGCACTCCTGGACTGCAGAGGAGGAAGGCCTACAGCGGAACACAGCACTGGCTTCCCACAGGGCCAGGTGAAGGGATAGCATTGGGAAGCCGAGTCTCCATAAAGAGAGAGAGAGAGAGATGGAGACAGAGACACAGAGACAGACAGACACAGAGGCAGAGACTGATAGAGAGAGGCAGAGAGAGACAGGGAGACAGAGACTGAGAGAGAGGTAGAGACAGAGAGAGGAAGTAAGGGAGGACAAAAGATGAAGCTTTGGTATAAAAACCATCCTCTAATTCAAAGAGCAAAGTGAAATGAAAATCCTGCCCAGCAGTCAGACCGTGAACCTGACTCTTCTGTTTATTTATTTTGCTACTCAAAAACCTCTGAACGCAGAGACTCTTCTGTGGATTAATGAACTAGCCAGGGCTTGCCAGGTTTCATCCTGACTTCTTAAGAACAGGAACACAATGCAAACCAACACAGACTCTTTGATGCGACTTTGCCGATATTGCTCCAGACACATCACTGAAATAGTTCTCTACATTTCAAAATCAATTTTGCTCATTAATCATTTAGAAGTTTGCTCCCAAGTTTTTCCCTGCAGTTTTAAGATGGAAGAGTATTTATGCAACCCACCTCTCTGGACGAGGTTTTGAAATAAAGTGGCTGTGACAGCTGTGGGCCCCGGGGAAGTTTTCATGATCTCAGCCCTCAGAACTCATAAGCTGGGAAGATAAGATGGGCGCTTAGGAGCTGAATGCATAAAGCAGAACTTGGTATCTCACAGCTGCAGCTGCACAAGACATGTCAAAACAGACATTGACATGCTTGCTCTAGAATCTCCAGCTGTCGCTGCCATCACCAAGGAGCAGCCTAGAAATGATTTCTCAGTGGTGATTTCTTCAGTGCACAGAAAGCGAACAACACATATTGTTGAACCAATCTGGAAATGCAAGGGGATGCATTGTAATGATTTCCACTAGAGTATGAAATGTGAGTCTTGGAAACTGGAGGCGTTTCTCACTCAGATGTGTATACACAACACAGGGGAAATCCAGAATCGCTTGCAAGCACTCAAAGTGTGACTGTTGAATTCAGATAAACTGAGTCTCCTCTTTTACCCGAGGTCAAATGGGTACTGGACGGAAACCTGGGAAGTGGTTGCCAAGGCAGCACCACCCACAGCCCCCCGTTGGTCCGCACGTGCCTTGTTAGCACGCAGCTTTTCCCCTTTCTCCTGTTCACTCTCGGCCATGACACGTGTGCATACGTGCGCATAACATATTTTCACAGTAATTTAATAATGCAGAATAAAAATTCAAGTAACAAAAGAGAAAAGAATGAAGAAAGAAACTCATACCAAAGAGAAATGCTAGGCATTAAGAAGCAAACAGGCTTTGTCTCTTAGAAGCCAAAATAAGGAAATCTTTTTGTATCTGTTTTATTTAGAACTGAATATAAATATTATGATTTGGAGCTAAAATGTCCCTTAACAAAATCTCATGTGCTCAGAAGTCGTGTTTTTGGAAGACGATCTGATCACAGGGGCCTGAGACTCGGCGGTGGATTGAACCCTGCTGAGTTCCCAGCTGAGTGTGCTGCTAGAGGGCAGGGGCTGCTGGGCAGAGGAGCCTGGCAGGGGTCTTGGGTGACAGACCTCTGTCCCCGCTGCTCCCTTCTCCTCTGCTTCCTGGCTGCCACAGGCAGAGTACTTTTCCCTTTTCCATCCCTGTCTGCCATCTTGTTTTTGCCTTGGAGCTCGCTGACCAGTGACTGAAACCAACCATGAGCCAAAATCAACCTCTCCTGCTGTAAATTGGGGGAATGTTTTGAATATTTTGTTTCAGAGACAGGAAAGTGAGGCAACTCCCTTCAACCAGGATGTGCCCGTCTCACCACAGGCCTAAAAACCATAGAGCCGGCCAGCAATAGACAAAACCATGATCCTAATTAAATTGGACTTCTTTGAAGTTGTTTTTCTCATATTTGGTCACAGTGAGGAAGAACTGACTAGCACATTAAGGCACTGGTAAAATAGAAGAGGAGAAAACTTCAAGTAAGCCTCAAAACACCGGTCATCAGTCTTTCAATTTTCTAGACATTTTGCCCTAACTTAAAATACAGTGTGGTTATGGAACAAGTGTATTCCTGTTGCTGGGCAAATAGCTTCCATTTTAAAAATCCTTCTTAGAAGTCTCCCATCCTAACCAATGTGAAGCTAAAATCAGTGAATAATTTGAAAAATAAAAGGAAGACAAATGTTTGATGGGAAAAGATAAGAGATTCACCTCCAGCTCTCACTGCAGACCTTGCAGGCACTCTTGTGCCTTTTACATTATTACAGTCTACATTTGGTCATAGACTAAGGTGATTTTGCAAATTTAAGCCTTCTATGGATTTTTTTAACAAGTTTTATGAACTCAGTGCTTAAAACACTCGATCGGTCTGTTCTGCAGACCTTTGGATAAGATGCACCCTAAGTGATTTACACTTCATTCTGTTGATCATCCACTTTAATCAATCTCCTAAACTCGGGACTTACCAAATGTAGTCAAGCAGGGTCAGTTACCTTTGGTGCTCCAAACTGAGTCCGGGGATGCCATCAGCAGTGAAAAGATCTACTAATAGCATGTGAGTGAAAGCTGGCCATGAAACACTTCATGTGACACACATGTTGTTCAGTGTCACGTGAGCAGTTCATCCATATGCCTGCAAGGTCATGTTATATTTCACAGTATTTTATTAGTTCAAATTGGTATGATGTACTTTGCAATTAATAATTTATTTTTATTAAAAATTTCCAGTTATGAAAGAAGCAAGTCCTCCCTGGCTAAGTGCTGAGTGAATGTAAGTGATTTATTACCCTAGCCTAGCCCTAACCTTGTGCTCTCACTCTCCGTACACTGGGCACTCCTGTCGGCTGCATTTCTTTCTCTCAGAGCTCATGCCTGAGCAGCTGTAGGGAGCGTCTCTGGGAAACCAGCGCGCATGTCACAGGGTGATGCTAGATCCTGCAGAGGCAACGGAGAACCACAGCTCTGAATAGAACGACATTGTGCGCCAAGCTTCTTGCTGAATCTATTGGCAGAAAACACTGTTAAATTCAGTTGACTCTTAAGTAATCACGTACCAGAATGATATTTAAAGTCTGAAGATTAAACCGTTAAAAATTAGAGCAGCCACTTTTGTCCAATAAGTAGTAAAAGAATGTTATGAAGAGATACAGTCCAGAGTGGAGTAGAATCGTAGATGAGTAGGAAAGTCTGTGCCCGCATGTAGGTTCACCACGTCTGGACAAGGAACAGTAACAGCAGAAACAGCACCCTGCATTATTAGTGCATGCGCTGTCACTTTAACTGCCTCAATCATGTAGCAGATTATCTTTTGTTTCTGTTCTCTAGGACTTGTCTTTGGCCTTCCCAAATTTTGAGTAAATATATAAAAACAATCCAAGTAGTTTTGCAAATAGAGCTTTAGGCCAACCGGGCTATGGTTCGCTACTGAATTTCAAGGTTTTATTGTGGAAATTAGGCAGAAGAGGTAGGCAGCTCTCTTTGTGGTGGACTCGGGGGAGCTGCTGTGTACTGCACCGAATCGGCGCTGAGAAGCACCAGGAATCACGCGCCTGTCTTGCGCTCTCCAGCTCTGGATCTGTGCTATGCGTGCAGGTCACTGGGATGTGTTTTCTTCTATCTCTAGCAGTCTTAGACATTTCCTCTGCTTTCAGAAGCAGACTTGTACAAGTCAGGTAACTTTTAGGATCTAAGGTTCCCCAGACATAAAGTCTGTCTAATAGTGGTAACAAATTAAAAGGGCTGAGAAAAGATAGAGGAAACCATCCCTGCAGAAGAACTAGCAGGCGAAATACCGCAGCAGTCAAGGCTACTGCATCTCCCTCCTGGAGCTCCAAGGCCTAGGCCGTCGGGCTTCCCCACACAGCAGGGGAGTGAGCTGGCCTCTCCGAGACCGCATTTCTTATGTATAAAAACAGATAGTAGAATGTCTACTTCACCGACACGTTTAAGAGATAAAGAATGTATATGTAACCACTCAAGATGGTTTTGGGAAATTCAACTATTTTTATTTAATTATCATTATGAAACAGTTATCAAATTCTACACTGCACCATTTTACTTTTGCAATTCTGAGGAGTGTAGAGAAAGACTATTATGACTAATCAAATAAACATCTTATCAGATGTTTGTTCGCTGTATCCTCATGATGCAGACTTTGCCGAGGAAACTCCTAAGCTGTGCGCCCTGTTTATTTCCCTGTTCGTGCAGTCTCTTCCGTGCTCCAGTTGCTTTGGGGCACAGCGCTCTTCCTTTACTCACTTGTAAGGCGCTCTCTGCCCTTCAAGCTGCCCCGGCCCCTTCTTCCTGCCCTCAGCCTCAGCCTCTTTCCAGGCGTACTCGGAGTCCGCGCGGTGCTCTGTGGCTCTTTCACATGGCAGCCTCACACACAGAATTTTATGCATCCTGTGCTGGCCTTTCCGGTGTCCACAGTTTAAGGAGACGACAAACGGCGATGCCCATGTCGACTGACAGTTTCCCAGGGAGGGAGGCCGTATTCACGGAAGCTTCCACTGTCCAAAGCTTTAACGCTGAACTCACCTGGGACTCTAGGCAGAGGAGATGCTTAGTGTGGATACAAACCACAGTGCAGGGCATGAGTCCAGGAACTGTCCTTCCGTCCCCTGCTTGGCCCATGTCCATTTGCTCTGCACTGCGTAGCACTGGCCCCAAGATGCTGACCCCTGCTCCGCAGCACTGTGGGCCTGCGGACTTTCATGGCTGGCGAAGAGGGCAGGTCAGCTCTGTTACAGTCATCAGGTTTTATGTTAGTTTCAAAATGAGAAGTATTTTCAAAAGCCAAAAGCATCTCTTCCTATAAAACACAACACCAAATGGCCTTAGGAAACTTTCTGTCAGAAGCACTAAGCACGTGTTTTTTCCTGGAAATAGTTTTGAGTCAGAGCATGAAGAAGCAGTTAATGGTTTGGAGAAAGTCCTTCCTAATGCAACGCGCCTGTGATAAGGCGGAGAGTTTACCGACGGGGAGACTGGGGCAGGCACAGTCTTGAAAATTAATCTTCCTTGCATTTGCAGCACCGGCCGACTCCCATTGGCTGTTAAATTATCCCTTCTGGCTTTTTCCATACTTTTGGCTTTTATAAAATGCAGAATGACAAACACCTGGCTTTTCAAAGCGATAGTTAATTGTATATGTGAAGTTAATGTGACTGCCCAAAACAATCATGTTATGTTTCCTGTTTTGAATCTTAAAGATTTTAAATTTGTATAAATGCATTAGTAACATTAGTAATGCAAATACCCATCCATGTCATACAGAGAAATGCATAGACAGCTCGTCACGCAGTAGCACTCAGATCCCATGGGAGGGAGAGGCCGGCCTGGGGGCACTGCTGCTGCAGTGCCCAGTCCTCTGTGTCCAGAGCTGCGTGACTCTGGCAATGCTCAAGTTATTTTTGCTCTACTGTATTTTGATGTGTTCCACAGTTTGAAGTTAATGCATTTAATCATAACTAATTGGAAATTCTGGTTCTTGTGTGAACTGTGCATAATCTGAATCATCTCAGATAATTCTCCTGGATACTTTTATTCTGAATATAAATTGATTTATTTCCCAATTCAAAAATACTTCTATAGCAACAGAACCACTTTGATTTTATTTGTAGGAAAACTGAATAACCCTAACATAAAATGTCCTTTAGTCATTCTTAAACTATCACAAATTTTGCACATATAACTTAATGTTTCTTTATAAAAGGAAAACAAGTTCACAACACCAATTCAAGGAGAGTACAATAAAGAAACATAGTACAAGCATGAGACCTATGTGGAAAAGCTACCGTCATATGTATTTCTGGGAAGGCATCTTTCTGCTTCAGAGTAACTCAGTGTGCTCCTCCACACCTAAAGACAAACAGCACTGTCTACTCCTTGTCTACTTATGGCATATTATTCTCCAAAACTTCAAGTGAACAGTGAAAGGAAGGTATACTCACCTGTTCCATAAGGAAAGCTGCACTTCAGTGAGTGTCCTTTGCAATTGTGAGACCCAAATTAGTACAGGTTTTTAAGGCCATGTATAAGCCTTAGTGTGAAGATGTCACCCACATAATTAACTCAGAGTTAATGCTGTGACTCTTCACAGCCCGAGTCTAATCACGATCAGTGTTCACTAGACACTGCACACATCTCCATTCACCTGACTGTCGCTCAGGGTAAACCCAGGGAGACCTGTGTCTTACTCTGCTCCACCCAGGCCAGGCCGGGGATTCTGAAGCAGCTCAGAGCATCCCTCATGCTCCCAAGGCCTGCCCGAGCCTGTCCCCCTGGAGATGGTTTCAGGTTTCACACCTGTGCTGGAGCCTGTTCACCCGTACACCTTAAGTGACAGCTGTAGAAACTGCGCGATTCCGAGCATGGTTATGCAAAATTAGAGAAATTAAAATGGTCTTCTCCTCCTCCGTGTCTCTCCGCTTCAACAAGCCCCTTCTTTCCCCTGAACTGACGCGGTGCTGTCAGTTTGCAGCTGTGGGAAAGGCTCAGAGAGAAGCTCAGGCAGCCTTTGTCTGACGGGGAGCACCAGAGTGACCCAGGCCTGCTCTGTTCTGGAAACATAACTCAGGGTTTTTTAGTCTAGTTATGTAAACACAGGGTTATCAAAAATCACATACTTTTCATTGATTTTTTGAGTTAAGATGAAATACAAAGACAACAATTTTATCAGACTTACTCAAGACAAGATTCAACCTGCTCGGGTGGGGCTCAGGCTTGACAATGTGTAGATCGAGGCACTGCCCAAGTGACACTCAGGGAAATTGCTAAGTCCTTAATTCACAGGAGTAAAATAAGCACAGTCTTGTAACACATGATTAAGGCCCCCTGTGATATGTCGTACAACAGGTTTAATAATGCAGCAATGAAAAGCAAAATCCAGATTAGTGGTTAGCTTTGCAGTGGAAGATACAGGCAGACACAGCGAGGACACAAGGAAGGAATTATCAGTGTGTGTGTGTGTGTGTGTGTGTGTGTGAGATTTTGCTTCAGTTTTGGGTTAAATGATGAATTCCTGAGTGTTCTTTTTTTGTAAAAGCAAACAAATGCTATTAAAAAGAAAATGAAAAAAAAACCCTAAAGAATAGATGATTTAGACATATGCACATAGGAAAATAATTCTAAACGATTGTGAGGAGACCGGTGACAGTGGCGTGTTATGAAATGTGTGCTTCAGAAGCTTCTGCTTAGGCCCCAGCCGGGCGGGCAGTGTCCTCACAGCCCGCATGTAGCGCTTGCTCCTTGGTGCTGTACTTGGACAACCAACAGCCTCAGACAGCCCTGGAAGGAGGCCAATTATTATCTTTTTATTTGTCTCAGGCAGTGCACACAACAAATTAAGCTTGCAATTGATGTTTACCAAAGCAACAGTGCTGGCCAGTACATCATCCATGCATCACGACACTAGTTATGTAGATATCTTTCTCTCTCTTTCTCTCTCTCTCTCTCTCTTTCTCTGCATAATCATTATAAAATATTTACTATGAAGTAATATGAAAGGCCTTTAATGCATATGGATTCGCCTTTTTAATTTGAAATTTTTAAGAATTTCTAAGCTATTAAAATTAGTAGAATTTAATGCACTGTGTATTTTTAGATCAAAGGAATCACGCAGTTTAATGTGTGGAAGTAGCTGCCAGGAATCAGCCAGGTACTGGTTTAGTTAGAACAGTAGGAAGGAAACAACTTATCAGATTGCTAAATCCGATTATTCCTTCGCTTCCGGTTTCCCAGTGCCTTTTCTCTGATCAATGCCTGTCCGTGATGAACACGCATGTAATGAAACGCCGGATGCGTGTCAAGACCCTGCGTGCACAGGAAGCTCCTCGAGGGTCCTGTGGGAACCTAGGCGGACGGTGTTGGTTCTGGCCACTTCTCCTCAGCACCTGACTCTGTGGCCACGTGATGACTGAGATGGGTGTGCTGATATTAGCAGGACCTTGTGACTAGGACGGGCTCTTTAAAACTAGAAATTCTTGACTTCTGATCAAACTGGATAGGCTTCAGTAAATTTCTCTTGTATGGTTTGGTATCAACTTTCTCTTGTACATTTAATGAAAGCTTTGTTACTCTGCTTTAAGATACAACTTCCCTTCTGTAATCGAAAAGACGCTAACTGTGGGAAAGCTTGTCAAGGCTGCCCTTAGGCACACATGCAGACCATAATTCTCTTTAATCATTCATTAAGCCCAAATATTATCAAGTATGCTCATGCACGCACAGAAACCAACATTTGTTCATAACCCTAAAGCTTTGGAAAGCTCATGGGGCGGTACGTGGGCCACGGGGAGAAATGTTTCCAGTTCCTTGCCAGCCCGGATCCCCTTCCTGTTCAGCCTTCGGAAGCGCCTGCCACCTGCTTCTGCCTCCCCACCACAGAGCCCCCTGTGGTCACTAATGTTACCATCCCACGCCTTTTAATGCTTCCTAGGTGGGCGTTCTCCAATTTTCCTATTGTTCCAGCTAAGAAATTTCAGCAGAAGTTTTTTTTTTTCCTTTCCTATAATCTAAAGAAAAAATTAACAGGGAGGATTTCCGGCATTCTAGTAAGTTATCCTAGGAAGTGATCCCCTGATTTACGGTCTCCTTAGGGCTTGCAGCGGTGGCAGGGCACACCAGCTAAGCACTTGGGGAGGCTGAAGCAGGGGGGGCCCACATTTGAGCCCAGACTGAAGATCTGGCCCAGTCTGAATGCCTAGGGCATCATAAAAACCAAACCCTACCAAATCAAAACAAACAAGCAAGAAAGCAAACAAACAAACAAAAAACACCCGAAAAAGTAAAACAGACTGTTTCATTTAAGATAGCGAAGATAATTTTCTCAAAATCACATGATGGTGGATGAAGACCTAATTCTTCTCTGAAAGCTCTGCGTTCCAAGGAGCCTGTGAGCCCATAGCTGCTGGGGGTCCTGCACCCTCCTTACACAGGCCGTGCAGCATCCAGGTGCTATGTCCACAGGAGGCCACAGTGGGAATAAATGCAGTTGCACCCAACAGGACTCCTTCAGTCCCAGACACTGCTGGACAGCTGTTCTAAGGTTGGCCAATGGCTGCGATTGGCCAGAAGTGAAGGGTTTTCCAGGGTGTGAAATTCTGAGCACAGAAACTAGGGTATTCCTAGGCAAGTCAGGAAGGTGGGTCACCTGGCCCGGAAGCCCGTGCTTTGCCCCTAACTGTGCAGAAGGCCCCACCATGCGAGCGGATGTGGGGCTGATGGTGAGAAGTCTGCCTGTCTGCTTACACACTGCCGAGTACAGCTCAGCAGGATCCCAGGTTGGAAAGTGTGGATCCTGGGAAGACAGGACAGCACCAGTCCCACGCCCCGTGTGATAAGATACGGGAGACTGGCTGCAGACCACAGCAGCCTAAAGACAGGGCAAAGATGAATGTTCTGGGAAGGTTTGAGAGGGTAGTGCTGAAAATAAAACAAGAGCAGACACTATGTGTTCTTCCTGCCAAGAATGATAGCTGTGCACCAGCTGCTATCCTGGGCATCCTGAGTACACACATGAGTAACTACAGGTAGTCGTACCACAAACATATGTGCTCACGACGTGATTTTGGTGCAAGTTTATGTCAAAAAAATGCTAAAGTTTTTAAGGATCATTCAAGTAAACATGATCATTTAAATTGTGTGCAACATCATTTGAAAATGAGAAGAACACACAGGAGAGTAAAGCAGGACCGCGTGAGGAGACAATAAAGCAAACCACAAAGACTGCAGTTGAGACTGAAAGGAAATATCAATAAGAAACGAGAAACAATCGGTCTAACAAAATAAAAAGGAATATTGGTGCAGGAAAGAGCAGCAGCCACAGATGGGAAAATGAACCTGTGATTCGAAGGAAAAATGTAAGATTGCCCAAACTGTAACATAAAACCAAACAAATGCATTTAGTTGGAAGAGGAAGATTGAAGACAGCTCTCCATCCCCAGGACCGTGCTGGAGAAGGGACGCTCCTGGCCATTGGGGCAGGGGACAGAGATGCCCGGGTACCTCCTCCTGCAGGCAAGGTCCCTGGGAGACAGCAAAGCCAGGGCACAGCCTCAGGCAGGAGAGGAAGAGGCTCATTGAAACCCTTGAAATGTACCACAGGGGAGAGTGTTTCGGAGCCTGCAGTCAGGAAGTAACTGGTGAATTGGGCACATGTTGGGTCCCAAGTTTAGATAATATAAGTTTATTTCAAAATAGTGTACATTTGTCCTGAGCCACAAAGGAGCATCATCGAAAGCAGCAGAGGGGAAGGAACTGGTCTAAGAACTTTGAATATCGGAGTAATGCATCAAAAGGAAAAATTATAAACAAACATTACATTGTACTAAATTCTGGTTGATAGAATTGTTTTCCATAGGGTGTTAAATAACACACACGTTGGAAGTGATCCTTGGACACGGATGTTGAGTGGGACGACCATGCTTTCTCAATGTTGAGAATTTTCCAGTGAGAAAAGGGAGGAAGCAAGAGCAGTGCATGGGGTAATGGATTCAGGAAGGGCGACACCCGCGGACTGGGGTTTAGTGCGTCACAGATGGAGATTGGTACATACGGGAATATTCATGGATACGCCTTCCTGTGTAGGTCACTATGTAGACATTTATCACTTTGTTCCGACGGGTTACATGTTCAAGAAACAATGACATGTGACAGGCCTGCACCCAGACTCTCAGTGATGCCATTTTGAAAGAAAAATGCAAAGCAAAGGTCTCATCTCCTTTAGGAAATACTTAAGAGTGAATGAACCCAACACACAGGCACAGAGCATTGCATCCAAAAGCAGCTAATGCACATGCTTCTCTGCACACATGGAGCCTTTTCCAGGACAGATAATACATCAAGTCACAGGAGAAGCTTTAGCAAATGTAGGGAGATTGAAATCAGATCAGATACGTTTGCCAAACACATAATGCGAAATTAGAGGCCAATAACAGGAGAAAAGCTGGAAAATTCACAACGATGTTAAAACTAAATAAATTACTCCTGAACAATCAATTGCTCAAAAGAGTATGAAAACAGACATAAAAGTTCTTAAGACATGCAAAAGGGAAATACAACAGACTAAAACTTAAGGAATGCAGCAAAAGTAGTCATAAGCCAGAAATTTATAAAGCTAAACAGTGACAGTAATGAAACACAGATATAAAACAATCTGGCTTGCACCTCGAGGAGCTAGAAAAAGAAGAGACTATGTCCAAAGTTAGCACAAAAAAACTAAATAAATAAAGAGCAGTAATAAAAATTAGGAATCAGAAAAGCAAGACACCAATAAATCCAAGAGCTGATTTATTGAAGAGATGAACAAAATTGGTAAAATCTTAGCTATACCAGAGAGAGAGAGAGAGAGAGAGAGAGAGAGAGAGAGAGAGAGAAGGGGAAGGGAGAATGAATAAACTCAGGAGAGACCATGCAGCTGGTTCCACAGGCATACAGAAGATTAGGAGATGAAGATGAGTTGTGACAGGCCAACTTATAGAAAAATCTAAGAAATCGTGAATTAGACAAGTGCAGCATAACAGGACTGAAGCAGAAGAAACTCAAAATCCAAGCCGAACGGTGAGAAGGTAGAGTGGCTCAGTAATCCAAAAATTCCCAACAAAGACAAACACAAAATATTCATTGTCCAGTTGTACCAAATATTAAAACAATTCTTGGAAGTCCTGAAATTCTTTAAAAAATTGAATATAAGTCAACTAATAGATCACACCTGTAACCATAGCTAATCAGGAGGCTGAAGCAGAAGAATCACAAATGTAAGGACAGCCTGCACTACATGGAGACTGTGTCCCAAAACTCCAACAAAATTAGTGACTTGAAGTGTAGCTCAGTGGTAGAGTACTTACCTAGCACGTGCAAAACCCTAGGTTCAAATGCAGGTGAATGAACATTCCCTTGTATCAAAACCAGGCAAGTACGATTCTCAGGAGAAAAGTTCGAGATCAATGTCCCTGATAAACAGAGACAAAATAGTCTTAACAAACACAGACAAACTGAATTCAACATCGCATGAAAGGTTTGTGCACCACGATTAGGTAGGATTTATCCCTGGGATCTGAAGAGGGCTCAGTATGCACAAAACAGCCCGTAGGTAACTAACCCAGACAGAACAGGACAGTGAAAGCCTGAGTCCGCCCTGGAAGATCAGCACTCAGCTCGCCCAACTCAGAGCTAACGTTCGGACTTGTCTCTGGACGCCCTGAAAATGCTCTGGCACGGATAGGTGGAGCTCTGGGATGGCCTGGATCATGGGCGTGTGGCGCTGGGTTGTGGGCTTCTTAGTTGAACCTAGTTCTGGGTGTGGGTGGTGGGTTTGCTGAAGAAAGGAGACTCTTCCTTGTGTGGGTGATATAAAAGAGAAGAGAGTCGCTGCTTCCTACCTGCCATGCTAGGGACTGCTGCCCCTCTGCCAGGCCCCTCTGCCAGGCCCCTCTGCCAGGAACCATTGGACTGTGGGCTGACACCTCCAGAAACCGTCAGATAAAGTCAGTCCTTCCTTCTTTAACTTGGGGTGTTGAGTATTGTGTTCCAGCAAGTAGAAAGTAAGTGAGACCCATATATATGGAAAGATTATATAAATAAAAATATTTTCATGGCACTCATACAGTTTGCAGCTCCCCACCTGGCCTAATTCATTTCTACATTACACGTTTAGGTTCCAATGACGGCGTCTCAAAGCCGGGACTCAGAGAGACAATGAACCGCTCTGTAATCTGCTCGCTCTTCTCCATTGTTCGGTGGCCCTTTTTTACTCCGTGCACTTTTCGGCTTGGCTGGTACAGTTAACCTTTAAAACATGCAATGAATTTTCCCAAATATTCATCTTGGTGCTATAAGAAACCATGTTCTTTAGATCCATTTCAATCATTTCGCACTTTATACACACATTTAAAAACCACAAGTGAGAGCCACGCATCCCTCTCTGGAACACGACAGTTCCTGCAAATCCAGTGCCCTTAGTAGGTGACGCCACCGGTGGGCGAGTCCTTAGGAAGTGAGCCGCACCCACCCACGTCTCTTTGGGAAGCACAAATCCAGCTTGGGTTCGAGGGGTAGGAGCAGCCCAGCTGGTTCCACGGGGCTTGCCTAACTCCCTCCTTGTCCGCAGAATCCGGATCCTTCCCTATTGTTCATCTTGACCGAGATTGTATCTAGACCCTAATTTAGGCCATTGGTTGGACGTATTTTCATAGGACCAGCATCTCAAATGGCCTCATTATTTGCCCGGAAGCTGAGAGTAAGAGCAGCTTCCTCCCGGGTCCTCCCAGCCCGGCAGCCTGGGCTGGCAGCGGCTCCCTCCTTGCCCGGCTCCCGCTGCCCCGGCCTCTACCCAGGAGAAGCCCCGCTGGACCCCGCTGGAGAAACGCTCCGCCCGCCCTGCACGCGCGTCCGCTGCCCGGCTCCAAGCGCGCCTTCCTCCTACCGCTGTGCGGGGTTCCTCTAGAACCTACAAGGCCGGAGGCCACTTTCAGGGCCTGTTCGGACTTGGGACGCCTGTGCTCTCACCCAAGCCAGTGCACGGCTGTTTCCTGCACAGCAGAAACCGCCCCCGAGCGAAACTCCAGCAACGGAAGTGCACCTCCCCTCAAACTCTTACGCTCTTCTTTTTTAATTTTAGCAGTGTGTATTATAGAATTACTAACAGTGATCATTATTTTGCCAATTAAAATAAATGTGTTTTATCAATATTAATGTTGTAGAGTGTATCATTTATTTCTCACAGCTGCTTTTGGGTGAATAGCACCTTTGTTTTGAGGAATATATACTGATAAAATACCTGTGCTATTTTCCAAACATTGGTTTACGGGTCTGTCTTTACTTAAGAAGAAACAAAGCTGTTTGTTATGAGGCAAGATCAAAACATCTGATGAATGCTTAAATGTAAAAGCATGCGACAGTCCCGGTGTGGTAGCCCACATCTGTAAACTCAGGAGGCCCAGGCAAGAGGGTCCCAGGAGTCTGAAGCTAATCTAGGCTACATGAGTTAGTTCAGGGAAGGCCAACCTGCATTACATAGTGAGACTCTGCCTCGAAAAGGAAAAGAAGTGTCACAGTAAAAGCCCGCCTGTTGCCATTTGTGCCCCTCAAAAATATTCGCAGCTTGATTCAAATTCGCTTTTTCATTCCATTGGTCTTTCCACTTTCTGAAGTGGTTCAGCTTCATGAGTGTCTTCCGCTGCTCTGTTGTGGCTGTGCACCTTGATGTGCCAATTAATTCAAAATGTTGACCTTTCAAGGTCGCTTGGACTCTGGTGAGCAGCTGGAGCTAGCAAGCCAGGGGGTAGTACCTGCTCTGGGTACCTGCCTTTCTGCTGGGTCCTCAGCAGCAATGGACACTAAGGAAGCAGACTCCCAGAGCTGCTCCAGACAGCGTCACTAACAGCAGGACAAGTGTGTTCTCAGTGAGCGGAAGGAAGCATTTCAAGGGATTAATGGCACCGTGCCTTTTACTGTAATTCTTAAAACCTTAAACATTCACCTTGCATTTTGAAACATAACTTGTGTCAGTTTAGTGCAAATGCTCTTGAGAAAAAGCAGACAAACCTCTGAAGCATAACTGATAATTGGATTTTATGAAGCACTTTCGCTGTTTTCAGAGTAACATGTTCTAGCTCATTAATGTCTTCTGCCAGCACTCTAAGGGTACACGTGAGTTTTCACCATCTTTCGGTGGGTGGTAAAATGAAAAGTTAGCTAACTTTATTCAGGGAATATGGGGAAACAATCCCGGCCAGGTGAATGTGGCTCAGTTTTGATAATTTGACAGGTTGATTTCAAGTTCTCTTTCTTTGTGAAAACTCGTTTTTCAAGGTAATTACTTGCAGACAACTCTGCTAAGACAGTTTTAGAAATTTGGCAGTAACACTGAGGTGTTTTGAGATTTTACTTTTAGTTAGGAAACTTGGGGAAAATTAAGACTGTTAGTTCAGGATAAATTTTCTGAACTTTGAGTCTCTTGGCTTTCACTCATTTGTAAAATGGCACACTGATTATTTAAGCTTAGTGGTTATGTTTCTGACAGCTGTGCTATGGTAACATTCTTAGGAATAACCTTTAGTAACTAATAAAATTCTGTCGACAGCATCAGCCAAGCCTGCTAAGTGGTGACTGTCCCACCACCAGGAAGCAATCGCTCAGCAGGTGTGTGGTGATACCGGGTCCTTGCATGGTGGGACTGTGCAGTGGGCTGGGGGAATGTCCTCCTGCTGCCAGGTCCTTCTTGGTCAGCAAGGCTTTCCTTTCAAGCTGCAAGCTTATTTTTCACAAGGCTTTATAGGAAAATCTTACAGTTTTTTCCCTCCTCTCTGTTTTAAACTTTTCCCTCCCTGTATTTATTTTTTCATGAAAGATGTTCTCTCCTTTCCGATGTGTGTGGAAAGAACTCTTCAGCAAACGAGTTCTGCTGCTGTGTTGGCCAACAGGACAGTCACCGTTCCTCCCAGATTCCTTAGAGTCTCAGATTTTCTTACCCCTTCAAATACTTCCTCTTCATATGATGCTGCCTATGTTTTTCTATTTAGTTTTTTATTCATAAATGATATTTCTAACTGTCGCTCCACTCCAAATTTTCAGTTTCTAGTGTAACATTCTTCTTTCTTCGAAAAGAAAAAAATGATAGTTAAGGTAACTATACTACTAATTTCTATTAGTTCATTGAAAAGAAAGGTTTGTGCTTATATTGCTCAATCAATTTTTCATTCCTATATCTTGAAATCTGATCAAATACTTTGAAGAAAACAACATTTGTTTTGAAATTCTGTTTCATCATTTTTTCTCTTTAAAATAAACAAAAGTTAAAATATTTCCTTCAATTAGAAAAAGAAAAAAATGTGCTAAAATATATTTAAAGGCCGATTATGTTAGCATATTTTCATCTCTAACATTTATTTTTTAAATTTCATATTCTTATTTCTACTTGGTTTCTGGAAATTTGCAAACTCAGTGTGTCATGTACTCAATATTTTATTTCTGTTTTATTTTCTCTTGTGTAATTTCTCAGATAGTGACATTATCCAAATACTTGATTCCATTAAACAGAACAAGTATTCTGTTTACAAAAGCTAAGGCATCTAGAAATCGCACAACAGTCGCCCTGTTCCTCGACCTGCTGATGGCTCCCTGGGTGTGTGGAGCAGATGGTCATGGGCTTTCTGGCCACCGATGTGGAGGAAGAGGAAGCCAGGACCCACCCCTGGCTCTGTTGCACCCCACCTGTTCTAGGCCTGGTGAATTTCCTAAGCATTTCAAGTTTGCTGTGCCAGCAATCTCAGATTAGAACTTCTTTTCTACTTCTGTGTCTCTACTTTCATTAAAGATTATATTTTCTACCTAGAATGAGATGGTAGGATTTTCGCTATCTCTTCATCGAGCTACTTAATAATACTCTGTTTTCTGATATCACACTGAATTAAAAAAAAATCCTGACCAGAGACCTCAATTGTTTGTAAAAATTCTTTCAGTAGCTTCTTATTCTTGGTCACACTATTTTTAAATTTTTATTATGTGTGAGGTCCTTGCCTTTCTCCTACAGTGAATACTAACACAAGACTATTCAGCTTATATTAAGTAACAAGCAGTATTGGGGGTGTTTTGGAAATTCAAATCTTGCAACGTCAGCACTTGCCAAAATTGGAAACACTTTCCTATTCTATCTCATGTTAGCATCAAACTGCAGTAAATTACATTGAGTGTCCCTGTTATTTCTTTTTTTTTTTCATTTTTAAGAGACTAAAACCAAACAAAATAAAGTCTATCAAAACAGAACAGTTGAAAGCGATACAGGATTTCCAAACAAGACAATAGGAGATCAACAATGGCTACCACAATAGTCTTCTTGTCTCTCTAGTGTAAAAATCTGAAAGAGTTGGTGGGATCCAGAAGGTATAATAGATATAGTGAAAGTGAAAGAGGAGAAGACTTCTAAAAAGGGAAGGTAGCAGCCATTGTTAATTCCCCATTATTTTTTTTAAAGTCCTGTATAATTTTCACTGTTTTGTTTTGATTGGTTTCATTCTGTTTGGTTTGGTTTGATTTTGATATATCTGATGGCCTGGGCAGCTAGTTTGAAGATAAAATCCTTGTTATTTCTGTCTAATGGAACTAACTCAGTACCTGTTAGCTGCTTCATCTGGAAACCTCAGGGAGTTGACAAGAGGACACAGTTTATTTCTCATCCCTGCCAAGACTTCTTCCAACAGAATGAGGTCCAAGCTGCCTCAGCACCGGGGCTGTGCAATCTCTACCAGGTACTCCAGGTCATTGTTAAAGACCAGAGGGAGGAGGGAACCTGCCTTTAAAATGAGAAATATAGTAAGTAAGTGTGTGAAATATTGTCTGTCTTTCTTACGGAACTGATTGAACAATTTAGTCACCTGCCAATCAGCACTTTTAGCCTGGGCTGCACTTGTGTCATTGTGTGTTGTGCTACACTGCAGTTCTGTGTTTATAGCTTCCTTTCTTCTCCCACCGCAGTGAAAGCTTTCTGATCCCATGAGACATTTCTGCTCAAGTCCCTCTGCAGATTCACAAGGTGATGCATGGCAGGCGATGATTCTGTAAGGCTGAACCTGTGCCTGCTGACTTGGTGCTGGGCCTGCTCAGCACCGAATGCACCCTGGTGTGGGAAGCAGCTGACAGGCTATGAACCCTGAGAAGACAGCTAGTGGAGAGGCCCTTTCATTCTCATATATACAATGGGATGAGAATTTTGTCCTTGCCAGCGGGTCCTGTTGCACGCTAATTATGTAAAGGTAACATATAGAAGTAACTTTTCAGAATACCCCGAGCTACCATTTGGAGGCAGTGCCATCGAACCGTGTCACTACAACACCCCAACATCACGACACTGTAGCCCCTCGTAATGGAAGCAAAGCAGAGCCTCTCCTTCCTCTCCCAAGCCTACCACATTTTCGTCAGGTTTACAACGAGTCATGCACAATTTTAGTGCAGTTTTCCATGTGTGAGATGCCCTGGGTGCCAGGGAAGCCCCTTTTCCTCTATTTTATCAATATCCATATTAGCTTTATTTCCAGTTCTAGAACCAGAAAATGCTTGGTGCTTATAAGGAGCGTAGGTGTCTGGAGTGCCTGTGAAAGATCCCCTCTTCGCTCCTGGCCTTTCTCAGACACTGGGGCTCAAGAGTGGCTGCTTCCCACCCCCACCGTGGTGTCACCGAGCAGCTGGCCTCGTCTCCTCAGCACAGCAGGGTTTTCTCTCCATAGGGTTAAAAGCTTTCTGCTTGTGCTTCCCTTAACACCATGGAAGAGACAAACCGCATGTTACTGCCTTCAGTACACGGGAGATGAGATGAGATCTCTTGATTCCTCTTCTATTATTAATCCTTTTGAGAAACTGCATTTGACACACACATTTTTAAGCTGCAAATGTCTTTTCATAAGCATCTTTCCAGCATTCTAAAGAACACTGGTGACTGAGCCCACAGAACCCCTTGGCAGTGGGAGGTCTGTGTGGCCAGGAGAAACTGGGCAGGGTGGACTGAGTGAGACCCTGCTGTGGCCGGCCCTAGCCCACTTGCTGCACAGGCATTCAAATGAAGCCTTTGCATTAAAACCTTGAGATAAAACTTGGGAGTAAATTTGGGAGAAAACAATCACCCTGTTCTCCAGGCAGAGACATAATATAACCAGTAAGAACCACTCTAACTGCTTAGAGTTTAAATACTTCTGTAGGAGAACTGGCTCCAATAGCAACCAGTTAAATTAACAAGAGCTTAATCTCTCTCTCTCTGTCTTCACAAACTTGTCTGGTGTCTGAAGGTTTTTCAGGTCAAGCTCCTTAGTCAAGCTAACGGAATTTACCTCCGCATCCCACTCGTCCCAATACTTGCACACCCTGTCACAGCGTCTGTGTTAGATCGGGGTGTGCCTGTGTTTCAGGGCTAGCTACTTTGTTTCTTACTGACAAGCTACACCCCGAATGCAGACTTTTTATTCCATCCCACTGAGTTGCTCTCCTTTGTGGGAGGCTGCACTGTGACATCCTTCTTAAAAGCAGATAGCTCTGGGAATGCACAAATCCATCACAGAGGCCCCACTATCTATGACACTGACAAGGGAGAAAGAGAAACCTTTGTAATCCCTCCTTAGAAGGTCATTGCCCACTCACCTCTCTTACTCCTAGGCCCAAAGCAGAGTATTTGTCTAGCAGTGGAGATTAACACAGTCTCCATCACCTAGAGTGGTTGGGTGTGAAGCATAATCAGCAGTCCCAGATCATTTCACATTCTAAAACCAAGAGTGACACTGCCGCTAGGGAGTCTTCCAAAGGAAAGGCCAGAGCAGGCTTTTTAAACACAGGGTACAAATCTCCAAAGAGCCCAGGTCAGGAAAAAGCAGAAACCTTGATATTTCAAGGAAAAAAAAAAGAAAGGAAGAAAGGAAGAAAGGAAGAAAGGAAGAAAGAAAGAAAGAAAGAAAGAAAGAAAGAAAGAAAGAAAGAAAGAAAGAAAGAAAGAAAGAAAGAAAGACTGATTTTCGGGAACTACACACTTCCTTCAGCTGCCACACGGTTGGCTGGAGAAACCTTAGGTGACCACTCCTGCAAGAGTCGGTCATCACTGTGGCCTCGTGCTCAGGAAGCTCCTGCTGCTAGCACCTGTCCTTCGGTGTCTGGATTTGACCGCCGGCCACCAGCTGCTGGAGTACTGTGCCCGCCAGTGTAAACACTGAGAACACATCTCCAGGACACTGTGTGCCTCTGGCTCCAAGTCACCCTCAAGTTTATCAACTTCTCTAAGAAAACTTACACCCAGAACTTCAGTGCGGAGACACTGTGAGAAAGCAGACATTAAGGTACCCAGGCTCCATAGTTTCAAGACTCTGGGAGAAAAAAAAAAAAAAAAAAAAATATATATATATATATATATATATATATTTTTTTTTTTTTTTAATCAGGGATTGAACTCAAGAACTAGTTCTTGCACTTATGCTGCTGAGCTAAATCTCCGACCCAAGGAATCTAATTTTTTTTAAAGCTTTTAAGCCCATATGTTATCAGAAGGCACTATTTCTGTATACTAACCAAGCACTTTCAACATAGGCAGAAAATCATGACAGAAGAAAGAAGTGATCAGTATAAGCTTGGTGAGAAATTTAAAGAATGATTTTAAACTGAAGAAGGCACATTCTGTTGAAACAGATTCAGATACTTTTAAATACAAAATATTCCCATTTTATGGAAAGCTGCTATTTTTAGGTATATACCTCAGGATGTTGGAAATAAATCAGTAAATCTGGCTCAAGGGTTTAGACTTTCCTGCTTGTGACTCAGATGAGATGATGGTGCCATCAACAGTGGACAAGCTACATCTCGAATGCAGACTTTTTATTCCATCCCACTGAGTTGTTCTTCTTTGTGGGAGGCTGAACCATGACATCCTTCTTACAAGCTGATGGTTGTAAATAGTTACTCCTGATATTTTATTTTCATGATTAAGGACTTTCATTTTACATAAATTTATTGCCTATGTGACTCTAAATAGAAATAAATTTATTTTTCATCTTCTATTTAACAGTGTGCTATTTCCTATTAAATTATCGTGATATTTGGGGACTTGTCATATAGTTCAAATTAAAATTAGTTAAACACTCTTTACCCTAAATTTGACCCAATTTACAGATATATACCCTGTTTGTAAATTCTTGTACTCTCTTGAAGAACCATATCTGAAAATTGGAGAAAATCAGAGAAAAGAGACCATAGCAAGGATCTCAGAGGCTGTTCCCGGACTGTGGTGAATGTGGGGCCGCCTGTGAAAGGGAAGGAGTCTCTCTCCGCCTTCCGGGTCTGAGCCGCCTTGGGGACCTCCGCCCTGGCTGGCTGCTCATCACCGTTTGCATCTCGCCGTGACCTGCCGATGTAGGGGAACCTGAGATGGAAGAAAGAGCACGCTTTTCAGAGTGCGCCCTGTCACAGAATAGCTGAACGATCCCACTCCTCCGAGGGTTTGTTGTGTCTCTGTGTTCAGACAGTGCTGTTTTAAAACACACTTTTGTAATGGCAAATGTGATATCAGTCAGTTTCCTTGGAGCCGACACCTCCGCAGTCTGTGGAATACTGCAGTCTGGTATCCTGCTGGGTGTTGGATCTCAGGCCAAGCAGAGTTTCTGGCAACCACCTCTACAATCATCTTACCTACACGGACGTGACCAGATGCCGATGCTGGATTTTCATCAGAAAAGCTATCCGACCGCCCCTTTTCTCATCTGTCAAACTAAATCACTCCTTCTAGCATTTAGGGTAACACAATATAAGAAAAGCTAAAACTCCTCTTATAGCTCAGTGTTAATAATTGTAGGATCCCTCAGCAGTTTTTAGAAACTCAAAACACACACATCAGCGAGTCTGTCTCGGTGCTTGTAGCCCTCACTGTGTCCTGCTGTGTGTAAGGCTAGGTCCTTCTGGGACCTTTCATATGGCTGAGTAAACACAGAATCCTTTCATCAAATTGGGACACTTTTCATAATGAAACAGGCCCTGTTTCCATGATGGTAGCAGCAGTCACAGGCTGTCTGTGTTCCCAGCAAATGTGGGCGCAAGGAAGGGGTCACCTTCCTCCCTCCCTCCTTCCTTCCCTCTTTCTTCCCTCCCTTCCTTTCTTCCTCCCTTCTGAGCAGAAACACCCCCCAGGGCTATTTCTATTGACATTAAGAAGTTGCATTTGTGTCTTTGTCTTGAATAAGTTTTCAACTGTGGAAAAAAAAAAAAGAGAGAAAAGTACTACTAGGGAAGACGGCAAGTGTTGTTTGTCACACAGACACGCGAACAAGGTTATAAGCCCCTCCCTGAGAGTATTCCTGAGAAAATTCCTATTGCTCCAGAAAGCAAGCAAAGCCGAAGGCACAGCAGGTTGGGGCTGCTGAATTAGAAATCGATTTTTTGACTTCATTATACCTAGACTCAGGATATCGGAGCTCCAATAGTAAAATGCAAGTGGAAAACACAGGTGCATGAAGAACTGAAGAAAATGTAGACGGATTGAGTCAAATTTATGCCACTTGCAGGAAAAAGAAGAAAAGTGCACACGTTCCCCTTGTGTGAGTGAGAAAGAGCCAACCTCACACACTGTGGAAGGACTCGTCACCACGCTTTCGGTTGTATATTTATGTTCGGTCCCGCCGCTCATTTCCAAATTGGCAGTGCGTCAGGATAATTCTCACTTGAAAACAAAATCAATATTCTGCTCTGATCAGGTCGAATTAAGTTAAGAACTTAGAGATAGCATAACACTTAACACTCTCATAAAACTGCACTTTTGTTAGAAACAAGGTCATGTTTTCATACTGCTCAAAGAAGCCAAATGGTAATGTGGTCCACCTGGATTTCTACAACCCGAAAAGGGTAAACTCAAGGCCTTTTAAAGACAGAAAATGTACCCTCGGGTGTTGGTGAGAGTGCAGTTCAACGTTCATAAATGCTTCCAACCCAGCACTGATAGTGCTCCCGTGGTGACAGGGAGCACGCTTCGCCCTCTCACAGAGCTTTCATTAAATGGGCCTGCAAGTGATTCATTACAAGAATAGGTATGGCAGCTGGTTTACAATTACTCTTTCAAGTGCTCTGATGGTAAATATTAACATTAGCTTCTTATCAAATGCAATTACCATATTACCGCTCATAACCCAAATAAGACAGCAAATTAATTAAAACCTGAGCAGAGTATTAGGAGGAGAGTGTTCCATGTGTAATATAATATTTTAGACAGGCCTAAGCAAATTTCAGGTATAAATCCTTATGTATTAACAGAGCAAACATTTGTATAATTTCATGACTTTGGTCAATTATATTTTAGTGGAGAAGAATAATTCTCTGTATTATCTAGTTCAAGTAAAGTATTTAAAATAGCATTAACTATTCTCTTGCATATCTGATAATGAGAAAATGTTAGTGTCCAGAAACTAAAATGAAACACATCACTACCACTTTAATAAAGTATTTAAACAGTGTGCTTAAGAAAATATTACACTCACACCATCAGTGTACCCAAGCCTTACCCCTGTTTTCTTTAAAGAAAAATAGTAACCACATAAAAGTTTTGATCCAGGTTGCCCATAAAATACCTAGACATAACAATTTTATTACCTCACACAAAAACACTAAGGTGATGTCACGAACTTATAAAATGTTTCCTTCATCTCCAAATCTTCTTTCCCTGGCCACGCAGGGCTGACTCCTTCTCCATGGGTCCATCTGGCCTCTGCACTCACACCTCTGGCTCATTCTGTGTTTTCCAGGCTACACTGTGCCCCTCATGTGACCGAGAACTCATGGAGGGCCCGAGACTTTCTCTCTTTCTCAGGGGACTTTCGCTGTCTTCAATATTCTTCAGCACCATTGGCACACACTAGATAATTAACAAATCATTCTGTTTTATTATTTTAAATTTTAAATTCTGAGTAATGTTGCAGAAGTTTGTACTAGTAGTTTAAGGAATGTTACTCTTTTCTGTTAGTGTCATTTCCTCTGCTCCAGGATGCAATCTAGGACATCACACTGCATTTAAATATCAGTAGCCCTTGGTCGTCTCATGCCATAACAGTTTCTTAGTCTTTCCTTGTTTGTTAAGAACTGGACTGACTGAGAAGGAATTTTGCTTAAACAAAAAACATGATGTATTGAAAACCACCCAACCTATGTTATATATTATGTTTTGTATATAAAGAGTTGTGTGATATAACATATAAGCTTATTCCATTATTGAATCATAACTGTTTCCTTTAAAACATCTGACAAAATGTTATGTAACTTAATATTGGAATAACAGAAAATACTGCAAAGAAAATTTAAAAATTTAATTGGGTTGCAAACGTCAAATGGGAAGACATTTTTAAGGGTAGATGATCATGGATGTTATGGCTTATATCTAGATGTCCCCCAAAGTCTCATATGCACCTAGGTAGAATTTTGGGATGTGATTGGATCACAGGCATGGAATACTCATCAGTGGATTAGTCCATTCACTGGATTTTTCTAAATGCAACGTCCAGAAGTGAAGCCTTGTTGGAGGAGGTGGGTCACTGAAGTAACACCCTGGAAAAATTATCCTCCCCTTCTCTCCCTTGATTTCACTCTGCTTCCTGACTACCCTGCCATGGACTGTTACTCTTCTGCCATGTTTCTCTCCACCCTGGGTTTGAAACAGCTGCTGATAAACTGAAATCTCTACCAACTGTGAACCAAGATAAACCTTTCCTCCTGAGGATCTTAAGTGTTGGTTACTGTGTCTCAGCAATGACAAAGTAATTAAGAAAATGGGCTTCTCCAAGGAATGAGAGCTGAAAAGCATGAAAACATTATAATGGTGATAAGACAAAGACAGAGTGGACCAGTTCAGGAGGACCTACCATGGGTCCAGAGACACCAGGGATTTGGAATCGACTTGTTTATTTACTTTCTAAGCAGACATACACAAGTTACTTAGGCATTTTAAACATAATTTTGTTTTTAATTAATAAAGCATAATGTTGAGATTAAATAATATAATCAGCACACCTGTTAAGGTTAAAATTAGCCCTTCATATGTGTAATAAATAAGTAAAGAAAAAAAGAAGCAGAAAAAAGGTAGGAAAGGAACAATAACTTCAGAATATATAAACATTTTAAAACTGAAATCACAATGGATGTTCAAATTTTTCAGGAACAAACCCAAGACAACTCTATCATTTGTTGACATCATTACTCATTATATATCATAAAGTTACATAATTGTGGTCTCTTTTACAAGCTTTTAGCATTCACAGTAAGTTAATTTGTGGCCCTAAAGATCTGCTCGGGTTACCTATTGCTGCCACACAAGCTAGTGTTTTGAACCCTCCTACGGCCACACTAGAACTGAGTAGAAAAAGCTTGCCACTCCCTTGGTCCTGAGCAGGCCAGGAACGCTCTTTGACTGATTCTTCCAATGCAGAGCAGTGGTGCTCCGCATCCCACAAATAAAGAGTAGACAACATTATGGCTTCAAGAAGCATTTCTTTCCTTGAGAAGATTGAAAAGCAATTAGTAAATTCTGAGCTATTTTTGGCACTGGCACTTTTAATAGGCATCACATCCCGTGGCTTCTGGGCATTTTTCCTCATCAGACAGAGCAGAGCCCTGCTTTACGGCTCATTTTTCTATGTAAGAGGGTTTTATTTCTTCTCTCAGATTTAAACAGAATCGCAGTAAGTGTGATTTGATAAGAAATGCATGGTTGAATTGAGGATAGAAAAACAAATCTGAAAGCAGTAAGAATGTGTATCACTTATATATTTCAAAGCTTTTAAAAAGGATTTTTTCATTTTATTTACATCATATCTGTTAAATAAGTCAGGATACCAACCTTGACTTATATACATAATAGGAAAATGGAGCTGAGGCTTATTCACTTATTACTTTTCTCATCCAGGGATTTCCTGGCAAAGTTGGTACTAAAACCTGGTTTCCTTCCCTCATAACCCTACTTCATTCCTTAGGCCATGCAAAGAAATACTTTAGCAAAGCACTTCTCACCGCTGGAACACACAAGGAGTCCAACCACAAGCTTTTGTCTGCTTCCAAGATAAAACTAACCCTCCAAAACAGAAGGATAGATGAATCAGAGTGAAACACCAAAAATCAGCACTGCCAATAGAATGCAAACGTAGTCATAGCTTGCTAGAAATATCATGAAAAAGTACAATTTAGTTGTCAATTATTCAACTGAACAAATTGGTTTCATTCTAAAACCAATTAGACAAAAAAAAATCATGAATTCTCAGAACCCTCTTAAATGCTATAGCCATTACTTCTCTCACAGGAACACAGTAATCCACCCAGAAATACAACACTGAGAGATAGATAGTCAACACACTGAAGAGTATGGAAAAATTTTATTCAGCACAATGTTCTATTCGTTGGTTGTGTTAATCTGCACTCTGCACTGAGTGGTGTAAGGGGTGAGGAGAGGCGGAAACTTGCCGGAGAGATGAGCACCTGGGAAAGTGTCACGTTGGAAATTTAAGTAAACTGAGTCTTAAAATGTCAGAATTTCAACAGGCAAAGAGAGTAGAAAGAACATTCTATGCCAAGGACAGGGAGTAATGTACAGTGAGGTGGGTGAAAACTTGGAAGTGCCAGTGTTTGGGGATCAGATAAATCGATCTTTGAATTTTAAAACTTGAAGGGAGTTCAAACATCGGGAAGTCCCTCCCCTGTTTTCTCGGTGTAGCATCCTGAGAGGGAAACAGTGAACTTGCCTGAGACACACGGCTTGTTAGCAAGTCACAAGAATCTGAATCTCTTGACTGCCACAGTCCAGTGCTCTTTTACATAAACAACAAGTTAAATTTCTCTAGGCCCCATTTAATTCAATGCGAGGGGAGCTATTAAAATAATAAACTGGAAACAGCAGATTGCCAGTAAGAGGGCTTGAGAAATAAGTTATTTCAGTTATTGCTCCACTGTGAGATTTTCCTCATGTCCACTTACCTCCCTGCTCCTGGCAAGGGACAGTACTTCTGAAATTCCATGTGGCTTCTCATAATTATTTGGCATGAAATGCCCTGAAAAGAATATCAAAAACACAATGAGTGAAATCGCACAGCTTAGCTTCCACTCCGTTTCAAGATTGGGATTTGAAAAGACTTTCCTCAAAGCTTCTGCCGAGAGTTTCAGGCTTGCGAAAGCTAAGAATGAGGGAGACAGTGATTGCCTCTGGGAGGAGGCAGGGGTGGAATCTGGCGGTGCAGATCTGATTCTATTCTTTTGATGACTAAAATGTGTACTGAGCCATCATCTTGCTAAGGTTATAATTAAAAGTATGTGCACATTTGATAATATAAAATTCTTGGTAACTAACATGAAGGCAAATGATAATTTTCATGGTTTGACATTCCAGAAAAGAAACTGAAATTAATCCAGTAGAACTTTTGAGTACTGATGAACATTTCTTCCCTGAGTAGACTTACGTGTGAGTGCACTGCTAGGGGATCATGAGATGCTGCCGAGTGAATCCCGCTGGAAACCCACTTCAGTTATCACTTACGTGCTAGACAGTGTCAAGTGGAGGCAGAGAAAGATACGACAGAAGCCATCACCTTCCACTCGCCAGTTCATTAGTCTAAAAGTGAGGGTGGACATCAGGACTCACAATTACAAAATAATGAGGTACCATCTCCAGCTGAGATGTCTCGTGTCAGGGTCAGCACGGAGGGGTGGAAGAATGGCTTTCCGAGGCAGACAGGGATGTGTTGGCTAAGAAACAGGTTGCAACGTGGCTGCATTTGGAAGACAGAGTTGAAGCTCGCTGAAACCGAGGATAGTTTATCTAATATAGAAACTCTGAAAATTTCCATGTAAAGGGTTACCTAAGTAACATGCAAATTCTGTTATACAATTACACATTCTTTTCATTTCTTTTCATGAGATTATAATAGTCACTATAACAGAGAAATGTACAACATATTATAATGGATGCAGATCAATGATTTTTTGTATTATAAAATATAGTTCATTGGATTCTACGCCAGTGAGATGGAATGATTATGTATAACAGCATAGGCTGTTCTTCTTAGTGCTCATGGGTCCCAACTTAAAGTGAGAAAATGAAATTAATGTACTATAGTAGCACTGCATGTGGATAGAATCAGCCCTTACACGAGTTTAATCTCTTTCTACTCATTAACTATGCTAATTGTAATTTTTATAGAGCCAGACTAAGAATGGTCAAACGGGACACAGTATGTTAAAATTACTTGAATTAGAGAAGAATCATGTCATCAGTTTTAAAAACTTGATTCAAGTCATTGGAAATTTCTTGAACTAAAAAGGCAAACTGATACATTATATCAATTTTGGCAATGAAGTATGA
>PVLA01011475.1:0-52792 GCA_004027455.1 Hydrochoerus hydrochaeris | reverse complement strand
GTTTCTATTTTCGATTTCATATTGAGTATTACATGAAAATATATATATGTGAATTACACAAATTACAATTATCAGTACAAAACATTCCAAGATCCCCGCACCCAATTCCCACATGCGGTGTCCTTTTCCTGGAGAAGCGATTCCTTGAAGCGCTCTCCTCCACCCATGGACCTTGTCACAAGGCGTGGATGGACTAGGACGTGGCATGGACGGGAAAGGGCTCCGCACTAAAGTTAAAGCAGAAACAATCTGCTGGAAGATAAAACAGGCAAATGTCTTGAAGACACAGGAACAGGCAAGGAATTTCTGAAAGAACCCAATGGCACAAGAAATAATACCGAGAATCAACAAATGGGGTCACAGTAAATTAAAAGGCTTCTACACAGCAAAAGAAACAACCAAGAGTGAAAAGACAACCCACAGAACAGGAAAAAAATTCTTCCAGTTATTCCTTAGGCAGAGGACTCACATTTAGAATATACAAAGCACTCAAAACAGTAAGATCCTTCAAAATGAGACTGAGTCAAAGGGCTACTGAAGTGAACGGATTATTTCTCATGAGAAGTACAAATGGCCAATAAATAGATGAAAAAATGTCCAACACTTCTGGGCAAATTAAAGTAACACTGAAGTACCATCTTACTTCAGAAAGAATAACCATCACCAAGAAATCAAGTACCAACAAATGCTGGCGAGGCTGTGGGGGAAAGGGGCCCTTCTACAGTGCTGAGGGGGGGTGTAAACTACTACAACCACTACGGAAATCAACATGGAGATTCCTCAAAAAACGAAAACTAGAAATGTCATTTGACCCAGCTATTCCCCTTCTAGATACCTTCCCTAAAGAGCTGAAGACATCGTGTTACAATGCTACACACACACCCATGTTTATAGCTGCACAACTCACAATAACTACATCTTGGAAACCCCAGACATATCCACTGACAGATGAATGGCTAAAACGTGTACTTATACACCAGAAGTAATACTCTGCCATAAAGAAGGATAAACTTGAGGCATCTGTAAGGAAACAGATGCACCTGGAGACAATAAAACTAACAAATAAATTAGTCACACATGCTTAAATATCGCATGGTTTCTCTTACATGAGAATCACAAAGTATAAATGAAGGAAATAACAGCTAGATAACAAGAAGGAGAGAGATTTTTTCAAATGGAGAGCGGAACAAGAGACAGAGGCAGAGAATGAGGAAATGGGGGTAGAAAAAGCCAACTGAAGAAAAATGGAAATAGAGTACAGTTTTTGCAAATGAGAAGGGGACCAAGAATTGAAAGGAGCAGGGAGGGACTGGAGGGGTAGGGGACAGAAAAGCAGAAAAGAATTAAGGTGTCCTATGTATATGGACCAACTTTCCAAGATAAATGTAACCAAGTACTGCAAACACTAACAAAAATAGACAATGAAGTCAACAAAAGCACAACAGTGGAAAAACATATAAAAAAGAAGAACACCACCACTGATGCTCCCAGCCCTGAGTTTCCCGCTGTCTCTTGGGTAAGCAGACCTTCCATGCTATGGGGAGAAGCTGGACACAGTGTAGAATTCCAAGCCAGCCTCGACCTCGAAAACTCTGGTGGAAAGTAAAACACACACACACACACACACACACACACACGGATACTACTTTAATTCTGTCGCATTTACATACACTAAGATCTTTAAAGTAAGTTTAACCTGACATTTCACAATCAATTACAATGTGTTAGTAACTGAACACAATTTACACTTTGGGATTATAAGGTACATTTTTGAAAGGTAGGAAACACCAGGTTTTGTTTTAGTGTTTATCTTTTTCTCTTCTCTCATAAATTCACAGGGCAAAATTCCTCAGTAACAAAGGGAGGCACCACAAACACTTCAAGTTCAAAGTTTCATAGACACTGGATTCAAGGTATTTACTAGTAGGATTAGCAGCGACTTTGACTTCTAGAAGTAAATATCATTTTCAAATTACATACAAATCCATCTCACAAGAGAAAGCACCACATGAGGGCTTTTTTTTCTTGAGCTGGGGAGGAGACACTGTAGTGACACCAGTTTTGGCCACAATCCTCTTGGCACCCACTCTGTGGGACTCTGGGTCAGAGGGCTCTCGGCAGGAGCCCGTGGGCTGGCTGGGACTCAGAAGTTTCCACACTGACTGCCTCTCCCTTTTACAGTAAGAGCACCAGGTCAAAGAGGAGTGAGCTGTGTGAGTGAACGCATGTTTATTGCTTTTAGACTGTGTCATGATCATGTGAAAACCATAAAATATTTATCCTTCAACTTGTGACCAATGCTTAAAGTGTTGCAATACTTTCTATTCCTGAGGCTTTCAGCATGCTGCAACAGTCACACACACACACACACACACACACACACACACACACACACACACACAGAAACAAGACAAAAAAGAGTGTCTGGGGAGACAGGAAGGAGTACCTGGCTGAGACCCAGGAGACCCATCTGAAATACACCAGTGTAACCTCTGTGTGGCTCATGTTAAAGCAGTACTTAGCAAAACAGTTGCAAGGACCTGGGCAGAGGAGACAGGCTGAGCAGGGAAAGGCTCTGTAAAGAGGCAAAGACCTCACTGGGCTTTCTGGCTAATCCTGACGACAGAGCAGAGCTTCACTGGAGAAGGCAATGAACAAGGAGAGGGGAGGCAGGCAGGGAACACAGGGGAAGCCAGAAGCCACCCCTCATCCACCTTCACTGAAAAGCAAAGGACATAAGGAGGCCACTTCAAAGACAGCTCCCCTCTAGCACATAAACATACACACTCTCTCTAGAGCACTGTGTTAGTGCACCAGCCCCTTTACGCAACTGCTACCTCAGCCCTGCACTGAAGGCCTCCATAAATTCTAGAGATAAGACCTTGCCAGGACAAAGGAAAGCCACACAAGGCACATGTGGGAACTTGCACGTAGATGGCAATACCCAAATTACAGGTCTTGGGTCTTTAGGCCTGACAGAGCTAAGCAGGTCATAAGGAACTCCAGGGTGGAGAGTCTCTTCTGCCACACTACTGAAAAGGGCCAGCACATGGGCCCAGGTCCTCCATCTTTCTGGAGCCCCTACTCTCAGTTAGCAGGGTAGCCATCTCTCCTCCTTCCTTCCTTTCCAACAGTATTCAAGAAAACATCTTCTTTTCCTTATCCTGTATGTATAACCCTTCCCTGACAGGAAGTTCACCAATCCTGAGTTGCCCGCCTACTGCTGATGTGGGCAGCAGTGCTTGTTCCCCTGGACACAATAACTGGACATCAAAATTACTTTTCTGGAGCAAACCAAGCAGTTTGCGAACAAATTAAAACGTTTGTGGTTTAGCTCTCCAGTTTTTATATTTATTATCAAAAGACTTTTCTTCCCCTACCCATATGTTGTTAGAGAAACACCTATATGCCACTGTGACATCTTTATCATCTTCATTAACTACTTCCTCCAGCACACGCGTATGCATGTTGCTGGCCATTGGTCTCAAGGCCTCACATAAGCAAGGCAAGCAGTTTACCTGTGAGAAGAACATAAAATCTTACTTTAAAACATGGTGTGCAAATGTCAGTTATGGTGGCGCACATCTGTAATCCCAGCACTTGGGAGGCTGAGGCAGGGGGACCACTGTGAGTTCAAGGCCAGCCTGGGCTACACAGTGAGACTCTGACTCAAAATAACCAATAAATAAATAAATAAACAAACAAACAATAAAGTAAAATAAAATAAATTTTAAAAAACCCTCAGAAACCTTTGGTGTGCACCTGTCCATCTTAGGCCACCACAGGCACCCAGCACCTGCCTGCCCCTGTGCAGTATGCACAGTTGGAGCTGGCTTGCTCAGCACAGCCAAGGATGGAGAGGTCAGAGGCCAGACTAATCCACTCTCTTGGAACTGGAACCCTGGTGGAACAGAGGAAGGCAAGGCTGCATTTGTCAATTGAAGAGGAGGCGCTGGGGTATTCTGGTGATGGTGGGATCAATCTGTGTTTAGGCGGCCAATGAAGGAGTACCAGCCGCACGTGGAGACTCAACACTTCACATGGGGCTGCAGGACGAACCACTGGTTTAGTTCACAGCTGCCAATTAAACAGCAAGGCCACCAGGACCAGTGGCTCTGCGCCGCATCTCCTAGCATCTCCTACCATTGAAGGGCCTCTGCTTGCTCCTTCAGGTTTCCGTGACTTCCCTGTTGGCTGCAAAGCTCATTTCTCTTGCAAAACCACAGCTTAGACTGGACCTCAGTTTGTTTCAACATGCCAGCGCCTTTGTGAACGCTGCTGCTGAGGTGGAAAGACCGCACGGCATCCCTGCAGTGCCCATCTGGACAGGAAGATGTGGCTTAGCACAGAGCAAGAAAAGGCCCAGCAGAGGTCTGCTAAGAGGGGGGCACCTCAGGGAACCAGCGCAGGTCCAATGACAGAGCAGTGTCCAACAGTGTGGGTGACCTTTATCATGCAAAACTGACCTGAAGACAAGGGGAGACATCCAGGAGCCAAATAACAATTTCACAAGACAGCTGCTGCATAAGCGAGGAAAGTGGAATCACCAAACTGATCTAACCGAACGAAGATCTTCCTAAATGCTTTCAACACAAACCAGTCCAAGTCTGCTTGAGGTTAAACACGGTAATACCCAGAGAAACAAAACTAACAGGCATAAAGGACAGAGTCTCTTTGGAGCAGCTCAAAAACATGCACCAGACAGCATACATCAGATGGCAACCTCCCTCCCACAGCAAACACTGTACCATGGCTGTCCTACGGCCGGATGTGGCGGTGCTCACTCCAGAGCTCTGAGAAGCTGAAGCAGGATGATGGCAAGAGTCCAGCCTGGGGAACTGAGCCGGGCTCTTTCTCAATAAAAATGTTTAAAGGGCTGGGAACATCTAGGGACACAGCTCAGTGTAAAGCTCTGGAGTGCAAACCCAGTTCAAAAAAAGTCTCTATAATGATGTCTCCTTCCTGAATAGTGGACCCTTGCATTATGACCAAATGCCGGCCACTTGTGTTTCTGGATGGTCTCAGATACAGAATTAATTCTTAAAAAGTTCTGGAAGAATCATGACTACAACCTTTCCTGTATAGGGATAAGTTCTGGGCCACTGTCTCTCTGAGGACACTGAGATCTGTGCGCACAGGAGGGAGACTCTGAAGGTTGTGAAGAGGAGTTGGAGTCTTCGGCTGACAACCTGAGCTACCACCAGCCCTTGGGAATGAATCGAGGTCATGAGCCAAGGTCCATGCCTGTGCACTTTTCCATTTTAACTCCTGGCTGTTTATACAGACACTATCACAGATAACACATTAAGTGTGTGATTGGCTTAAAGTCATTAGTATCTATAAGTGTATCACAAAGTTACCGCTAGGCTGGATGTTTCATTTTGAGATCACTATATTTTATATTTTATATTATGTATACAACAGATGATGTGCTTTTATAAGATGTGGTGTTAGATGAATATAAATACATAAACCAGTCATAGAGAAAATTATTAAGTTATTTGGATAGTTTTCTAGAAATACATTTCCTGTTTACTCTATTAGATCCATCACCTAATGAAATAAGTTGTCAAACTTTATACCTTGATATCTACAGATGTCACTCCTTAATGAGTTGTATTATTCCACTTTATACTTTTTTACAGCCTAAGTTTTATGAATGTTGAAAACAAATTATGCAATGCTATTTCCCAACCCAAGAGGACAGTACAAATGGTAAAGCATAAACCATGCAGTCTTTACAAAGCTCGTTATGAGTAACAGTTTCATCATCTCTAATGATTAAATGGTAAGCACTATGTTAGTCATTAGTTATGCATTGTGAATTACTTGAAAATCCAGTGATTTAAAACAACAAACATTTATCTTTCCATGGTTCTGTAGGTTTGCTGTCCATGGGGGGCCTGGCTGGCTCCTCTCCCTCCAGGCTGCCTCCCAGCTTCCAACAGACAGACCCTGGTGGTCCTGGCCAGCACCAGTCCTGACACACAGAGAGCCCCACTGAATCCCTCCGAGCTAGGTATCCATTTCTGCTGCCAGAGCAGAACACTGAGAAGGGGACATAGTCGCCTGCTCAGGGTCTCCCTACCTCCAGGATGAAGACTGCCCAAACCACATGGTGAAGGGACCTGTTCTCCCGCACCCTAATGTTTACTGAGCAGCAGTGCTATTCCCAGAGAACACACGGTGCATTCCCCAGAAGTACAGTTTCCATTCTCGTTCCATCAAAGGAGAGCTCAACCTGGTGGTATGTGTCTGCAATCCTAGTGCTCTGGAAAGCTGAGGCAGCAGGATCATAAATTTGAGCCCAGCCTGGGCTGCTTACAGAGACCCTGTCTCAGCACAAAAATAAAAAAGGGCTGGGGTGGGGGTTCCCTCAGTGTGAAGGTTCTGGATTCAATCCCCAGTATCTCCAAATACAAGCAAAAAAAAAATCAAGGTGAACAGAACATGTTATCCATGTTAGAAAATAACAAAGGAAGAAAAGTGGGGAGAGAATAATATTAAACATTTCTTTTGGAAAACTCATCACATGGAAAAAAAAACAGTACCTGCAACAACAATGGAAAGTAAAGGAAGTGACACATCAATTTTTTTCTTTACTTTCTAAAATGTATCCACTTAATTTTAAAATAAAAAGAACACCGTATTTAATAAAATTTGGACCTTGTAGTTTTCACCAAATCAGTCTTAATAAAGAGCTTAACACACAAGTGAAAAGGTCTCAGTGTCTAGATGCCTTCTCTACTATACACACAAAACATCTACTCAAGTACTTCTAACAATTTACCAGATGTTATACAGATAGTAAAATATCAGTGATAAAAGAAACAATGCATAAAAATATTTAACATTACCTAAATATGACCAAACAACAGCACCAGCCTGAAGACTTGGTTTGGTCACATGATAAAGATCTGAAGATACCAGCATGGCAACAACATCATGAACAAATACTACTCATTGAGAACCAATTTCATAATGTGTAATTTAACTCAGTATTTCTCACAATATTTGCAAAAATCCTGACCAGGACTATTATCCTCCTCTGACCAATCAGAGCACCAGGGGCCAGAGAGGCAAAGTGACCAGCTCTCCTGGGCAGGCAGTGGGGGGACTAAAGCCTCCTGGCTGTGGCTCTGCTCCATGGGGTGTGTAGCGTTCAAGGAGAGTTCACTGCCTACTGCAGACCTGGGTAAGGGAGCAGCATCACTGCTCATCTCATCTAGGAGCTGTGACAGGACAGGTGGACCCTGAACAAGCATGCTGGAGAGGAACAAAAGACTCGCCAGGCCCACCAGAGGAAGGAGAGCCCTTCCTGGGGCAACTGCAGCTCCCTCCTGCTCCCTGGTCCCCCCTGCCCTGCCCTGCCCTGCCGGGGGCCACCTTCCCTGTCCGCTGGTTGTAAGGGCCGGCACTACTGGAAAAAGAAGCACAGGAGCCATGGGATGGGTGGCGGATGAGGCCACCTGCTCATATGCCCTGTTCCCCACGCAGGCAGCCCCTGCAGTCTGCTGCTCATGACCAGCCCATGTGCAATGACCCACTTAACAAATCACCTCAGACTGACGAGCAAATAAAAACAAGCAACCTATCTGACAGTTCCCTGTGAAGGTGAACAGGTCAGCATTGCTCCTCACTGGGAAATCACCAAGCAGCTTTGAAGCGCCACTGTAAGAAAACGCTGCTCTTTAGGAAACCAGCTAAGGACTGTTTCAAATTATGAAAGCTGGATGAGCCAAACAGAATGAAGCAACTCTTCACTTACTGGAAACAAATCATTTTTGCAAAATATATCCAACACTTAGTCAGTTTTTCAAAACTAAATCATCTCAAGCAAAAGAAGTTAACTTTCTCTCTTGCCCCAACCAATTTAAAAAAAAGGAAAGAAACATACCATAAGACAACAAAGCCCTCACCTCAACCAGCACGAAGAGTTATCCATGACACACAGAAGAAATCCCCCACCCACCTCAGCCTCCTTCCTGCTTCCCAAGGCTTCAGTTACTCGGGGTCAACCGCAGCCCTAGGACACCAAAGGGAAACCCCAGCAGCAAGTCCTGGCGCTGTCCCCGCCGCTGCACCCAGCCTGGGGACCCTGCACCACTCCCACTGCCACTTCTGGGACTCAGGTACCTCTGGTGCAGTGCACCCTGAGAGCTCACAGCCCACCTGTGGCAACAGCCAGGGAAGACCACATTCGCGCACCTTCTGCCACGATAAGCTATGGAGACTGCTCTGGTTTACAGTTGGTGTCGTCAACTTCTCACTCTGCTTAATTTATAAATCATGCTTTACAGCAGGTGTGTAGTAAAGCAGAAGAGAAGAAGAGTGGCACTACCTGTAGCTCCAGCCACTCATTGGGAGTCTAGCAACGCAGCCCATCAGGTAAGAGGAGAATCTTATCAACAGAGCAGCAGCTAAAATCACACAGGTCCAACTTTCACAGCCAGGCATGGTAGCACATGGCTGTAACCCCAGTACTCTGGGAGGCTGAGGCAGGAAGATCCCTTGCCCAAGTCCCACTTGGGCAACTTAGCAAGACCCTGTCTCAAAACAGAAGATTTTAAGAAGAGGGCTGATGAAACAGCTCACACAGCCCATGTATACCTCACTCAGCAACTCTGGACAAAGTCTTACACTGGTCAAGCAGAGTAATTTATGTTGCCCTTATGAGCGTCGGGGTCATGGAAACCGGTTCCAACACAAAGATCAGAAATACTGCACCTCTGTTGAACACGCACAGATGTTATTCCCTATCTTTATTCTCTAAGTAATATGTTACTGCAATTATTTGCATGTCTTAAGTAGCGTAAGTAGTTTGGGGATGATTTAAAGTGTATGGGAGGGCACATGAAGGTTACATGCACCGGTGTCATGCCGTAAAGGGACACGGGCATACCTGGGTCTGGAGTCCATGGCATGAAAGGGACCCTAAGCCAACCTCTAGCAGGTACTGAGGAAGGACTGCATGCAGTGAGGTCTCAGATATCATCTCATCATCCTACTGTTAGTCTTTTATGGCTTACAGAGCTACAAAGGTTGTTGAGGAAATCCACCAATCACCTACCAAACAATATTTTCTACTTTATCTATTTACTGGAGAAAAAAAAGTGTCATTTTTTGAAACATATATGACTAAGGAGTACCATGTGGGAATACTAGTGCCTAAGAAGAAGCCTAAAACAGCCAGCTGTGGCCATGGACCTTGGGCTTATTACAGACTAGGCCCAGGTTTACAAACTTATAAGCGCACATAACTCCCTCACCAATTCTTGAGGTGGGGCCAGGACTAATGTACACAGGCCTGTTCACAGCTGCTGCCATGCCTCTTCTGTCTGTTCACAGAGAACAGCACCTGCAAGGCTGTGCTCAGAGCTCTGACTCCATAGGGCCAAGCGCACAAAAGGCAGGGTGCTCGGGCCAAGGCCAGACACTGGACACTCTGCAGAGCACCCCACAGTACTCCATACTGAGGGGTGAGCAGATGCCACTGGGCATGGACTCAACACGCTTGGAGAAGAAATACTATGAAACCCCATGAACCCCACAGCCAGATTCCCTAGCTCAAACTAAAATTCTAATGTGGAGTGTCATGTCAAAACAATGTTGGATTTCACATTTTTGCCACTGGACTGTAACCACATAGGGTACAGATGTTTAAGGAGAACAGGCAAACTTTTCTGCATCTATACTGTTAGTATTAATGCTTTCTTTTTTAAATCTTTTCTTTTACATCAAATACTTCATTTTTAAATTTAAAAAGGGCCCATTACTCTTTAGAAAATATTCATCACACAAAGGCTAAATGAGGTCTTTCCATTGCGTAGAATGATTAGGGATACTAAGATTCTACAAGAATCCCTTGTGAACAGAGTGAAAAGCAAGGCAGTGCCTGACAGGCTTTGCGGCCTTGGACAACAGCTGATGGAGTGCCTCCTATGCAATCTGGAGGCCACTGTTCCATGTTCAGCAGCTTTCCCAGGAGGGAGTGAGCAAGCAGCCAGAATTCTACTTCACCCTTATCAGGAAAGCCTGACTTGTACCCTAAAAACTGAGCTTGTAAATATCTTCTCACACACATTCCTCAGAACCTCTGTGAAAGCGTAAAAGTAGGGGGTATAATCAAAAACGTAAGAAGAGAAACTGCAGACAGTATTTCCTATAGGCCACCTGGCGTTCTTATCTCAGCTAGCGTCCCATCTAAGCGCACCCGGAAGAGCTGGTTTCCGGGCCACACATGGCCCTTCTGTGACCCCAGCCCTGCTCCTGGAGAGCTGAGAGCCAAGGCCTTCAGATGAGTCCACCAAGATCATCTAAACAGCTTGTTTATCTCAGATGTTAAGAAATAATTCCCTGCACATGAATCATATTTTAATGGAATGAACTACAGCATGATTCAAGGAGACAGTCAATATAGTGAAAGAAATTAAAGTAAGACATCAAGTAAACAAACAAAGTAAAGGAAAACAATTACGTTTCCAACAAATTAAAATGAAAATAAGGCTAATGCCCTTTCTGGCACACACAAGACTCCTCCATAAATAAGTTAGCAGACAAAATGCCACCGAAGTCAGCGTGGACCATCCAAGCCAGCAGGCCCTCTCCAGCGCTCAAGCTGCTGTCTCCAGACAGTGTGCATGATCCAGTGCCGTTTCCCAGGACTTCCCCAGGTGGAGCTGTGGTATCAGATTGACAGGTAGGAGAGACACAGCGGAGGGTAAAGGGAGGGGCCAGTAAAGTCCTTCCCTAAACGCCAGGAGTATGGGTCCGCAGAGGCTGGGGACGGCACGTGATGGGTGGGCTATATGGAACAGCACACTGACCAACACCCTTTGGTCAGCATGAACCACCAAGAGTGGCCCACGCTGTCAGCAGTGCACTACGCTTGCTCTGAGAAGATGATTTCCCTAGCTCAGTATGTACCTCCAAACTAACAAAACCACAACAGCAGAGTGGGGCAATCTGTAAGTCTAGGACCACACACCTTAATTACCTATGCAACCTCAGAAAGTCCAAAGGTTGAACTCCGTATCTTCCAGACATGAAGAACTGGGAGATGGTGGAATTAACTCTTACCCTTGGACCTGCCATATGGCACAACCTCAAACAGCAACTGAATCTCACATTTACAAACTGAAATGGAAAATATTTCAAACTGTAACCCGAAGTTGAAACGAGGCTTTGATTTAGGCTTAAAACAGGGTTTAGATATGCATCCCATACATTCTCATTTGGCCAAAAGATCTGGAATTTTAGCTGCGCTAATTTTACAAAATTATGAAAAATAAACACTAATACATCTGCATTTCTCAGCATCGGAGTAGACTGAATGCTGGCATGGTATGAATCCGTAGAACAGTATATAACTGTAAGCTTAGCTTAAGCAGGAATTTTCCTGTTCAAAACAACCTAGGAGGGATAATCCATTTTTATTTCTGACTACATCTTTGTTTCTTTTTCAGTTTTAACACCTTTGGTTTAAACTATTCCCCGAAAGTGGGTTTTGTGTGGTAGCTACCAGGAAACGTAGTGGCATCAAGCACATGTCATCCAGTTCTGCTGTTCACTAGCCTTAACTTGCTGCCCAAATGTGTAGCCTCAGTGATGGCAGCGCTCCTAATACACAAGAAGGTTCTTTTCAGAAGAAAAGGCACTGCATAGCTGCTTGTACCAAAAATAAAAACAAAAACAAAAACAAAACCTCACATGGCAGTTTAAGGAAAAGACAAATTAAACAGATGTATATGCCCAAAAAAGATCTGAGGCCTGACATGGTGGTGCACACCTGAAATCCCAACACTTGGGGGGCTGAGGTGGGAGGATCACTGTGAGTTTGAGGCCAACTTGGGCTACAAAGTGGACCCAAGGCCAGCCTGAGCTACAGAGGGAAACCTTGTCTCAAAAAGACAAAAAAAAAAAAATTGAGAAAAGCAAAATGTTTCCATGACTGTCTTGACCAGTAACTTTTAATGATGAAATATGTATGCACATTTATGTTTTTAATATAAAAGCTATTCATAATGCCCCTTACAAATTAAAGAGTCACAAAATAAAATTTCCACTTTATCAAATATTAACTTGGTGCATACTGAAGTTACCATTTAGAAATGACTTTAATTATTTAAAAATAACTATGATGTAAATTAACTTAGAAACGACATTTTTCTACTTCCAAAGTCAAGTTAACTGCTTATGAATGAGGCACTTATGCAGCTCTATTTAAAAAAAAATAATTAAACTCTAAGTTCTGGCATTTTATCTTCCCTTTTAAAAGAATTACATATAACCAAGTTTAACTAATGTCATTTGAACATTTTGTTTCAATTTTATTTTAGAAACAACAAAGACATTTGTAATATATGCAAGTACTTGAAATCACTTTGGGCTAGTCTACTGAATCAGTCAGTGAGGCTTAAACTGTAAAACAAATACACTTCTACCCAGGCTGCAGCAGTCTAGCTTAGTTTAGCATATTCAGTGGCAGAAAAATAACACTTCAGTCTGTCCTAAAGTGACATTCACGAATAAAACCGTGACCAAGATGACTCCCAAGCCCTCTCTCCTAAAGGGGCCAGCAACACTGCTATTATAGTCAGGTTTGTGCAGAGAACAATTAGAATAAGGACATGGAGTTTATAATATTATTTTTATGATGGTCACCCAAGAAAATGCAGGAAATCTATCCACAACACTAAAAACAGAATGTTTAGCCAAGGGCCTGATTCCCACAGCAATGTCCCACATGAGTCCAGATGAAGACCCAGAGCTCATGACAATGCCTCCCACGAGTCCAACTGGAGGTCTAGAGCCCACAAGAAGGACTCAGGCCAGTCTCTTGTACAGATCCGTGCTGGGAAGGCCCAAAGGTCAGCGGTGGAAGCTACGCCAGCGGGGTGAAGAAGCACGGCCAGGGTGCAGGGACTCCCAGGCACAGCTGATCTTGTACTCACTGGCAGGCTCACTGCTTTGCCCCTCTGTCTCCTCAACCCCAGAGGAAAAGCAGGGAAGACAGTGGGCAGGGAATCCTGGAGACAGCCTGCCCTCCACACTGCCCACCTGGAAAGTCCGGGCTCCAGCCCTCTTGCAAGTTCCCACCCACATGGAGACAGCTTCCAAGATGAGGCCAGCAGAGTCAGGAGACTATGACACCAGAGCAGGCTGGGGTGTGCAGCTCAGAGAGCAACACCAAAAGCACAGCAGCTGGAGTGAGACACGACACTGCCACCCACCACCGGGAGAATGGCCATGCACATCCATTGGGAAGAGCACCTAACCGAGTCTTTGTGCTTAGTCTGACGGTCTCTTTCTTTTAGTTGTTTTATTTGGTAGAGTTGTATTTAATGTAACTACCAATATGGCTTGGCTTAAACTTACCATCCTGCTGTTTGTTTTCTACTTCTATCATCTGCCTTTTATTACTTGTTACTCTGTCTTCTTTGGGCTGAGCACATTTAGTACTCCCTTCTGTCATTGCTACTTACTTACTGGCTATTTCCTTTAACATGTTAGTGGCCGATCTGCTATTATCATTTACAGTTTACAAAAAGGATACAAATTAGTGTTTTAAAATCTATTGATAACCATACCTACAATATGTACACTAGAGAACTTAAGAAATTAAAACCTTGATTTAGTTTTCATCAATTTTGGAAAACCTTTGGACATTATCTCTTCAAATGCTTTCTTTCTCTACTTCACTGTAAGCACTGGTGAGGCAGGAGGTGGCGTGGCAAAGCCAGTGGGGAGCAGCCGTGACTGTTCATTATGAACCACAGGACACCCACACAGTGCAGTTCCCCAAGCCCTGGCGGGGACGCGCACAAGGACTCGAGCAGGCTTCCATGGGGCGAGTCCTGGAGCGTGGGAAAGGACACGGGCCACTGAGCTCTCGCTGCTGTGTTCCTCCTGGGTCGCCAATCTCATCCTGTAGAGGGGATCTTCCCTACTCTCAGTTCCCAAACTCACTCTGCAGAGCCGGTTTCTTTTCTTACCTTTAATAAACGTAAAACTACTATCGTCTGTATGTGTCTGGACTAATCCTTTGCTCAGGACAGAAAGAGCCTGGAAACCACTTCTAGAGGTTTGGGCAGCCTGTCACACACACTTGCTCCGCACCCCGCGGGCAGGGCCCCTCACTCCTAATAACATCTTAGCCACAGGTAATGCAGGAGGTGCAGAAAGCGCAAGTCAAGCATTTTATACAGACCTGATTGCAAACATTACATAAAACTATAAAACGAGAATTTAAAGAAATTATGAACATGTGGCAGACATTTGCACACATGTGTGTGTGCGCACGCACATGTGCACTCCAGGGAAACTAGATGTCCAGAATCATAATATAGTTCTCTCGATTTTCAGTCTGGACAGCAGACGAGGCAGTGGGAGTGACAGTGTGGGCACCAGAAGGGAGCATGGCCACACTACAGAGTGCTGGGGTGACCACCACTCCATGGTGCTTCAGAGATTAGAGAATTTTTTAAAGGCAACAAAATAAACCTTAATACATTTTAATACAGATACTATCATCACTTTCACTTTACAGAGAAAGAAAAGTTCACACAACTAAGCAACCTGCCAGGCAACTACCCTGGTTCAGCCCAGGCTGCTCAGTCCTGCGTCTCACTGCCACTGACCCCCCACGCTCCACAGCATCCTCTCTGGCTGGACAGCTGCAAGGGACCTGGAGGTAGCTGCACTGTGTCTCAGCTGCCAGCACTTTCAGACTCCTCTGGGCCTGCTCCTCCCCTGGAAGCTCTCCATGTGGAAAGCAGTCGTGAGCCTGCAGGGTGCCACACTGGCCTCCCGGAAGGATCACAGCAAAGAGGAAGCCACTTGGGCCAGTGACTTACAGGCGGCCCACTCCAGCATCCAGGAACGCAAGGCTGTGACTCTCTGGCACCCTGGGTCCCCGGGTGGGCCGGGCAGAAGGCAGTGAAGAGGCTCCCTTTCTCTCCGTATTTTCTTTTCCCTGCCTTGAGAATGTTCCCTCCTCCCACCCCCAAGGCTTCCACATCTTTCCCATCTGAGATCTCAGAAGACAGCAGTGCAGATTTATAGCAAGTGGCTTGGGCTTTACTGTTCTGCTATTTCTTCTGTTCTCACTAGAATGTCATCAACAAGATATTAACACTGCTTTTGCTTAGAACAGTAAAAAGGCATTAAGTGGCAAGCACAGGTAAGGCAAGTAGACCCAACCAATGTTTAACAGTGCTTTCCCTATGACGATCACTTCTACAAACACATACTAGTCTTTCTCCATAATTCAGTGTTGTATTAGTCCTTCATAATGAAACAGAGAAAGCCTAACATGCTTCTAATTCTATACAATTCCTAGCCTCTCCTACACACAGGCAGTTACGTATGTGCCAGCTGTCAGGTGGCTTTGTGTGCTCTGCCCTGAAGACTGTGACTCTAAAGCTGACACTCAGACACACTCTAGACCTTGAGACCACCAGCATGTGGTCCATACTTAACAGAGCACGGCTGAAGGCTTTATAGTGACGTATTTACATGGTGACTCCCGTGGTCCCTTTACCTTGGAAGCCACTCCTCAGCCATCACATCTTAGTCTTGTCACCGCCCCATTTGCTGTGGAAGCTGCCCACGTCCCTCTGGCCACTCCTGTTTTAAATGCTGCTTCTGCACAGGCAGCTGGGGCTCTGAACCAGCCATCTTAGAAGTCAGTGGGTCGGATGGGATGGACAGGAGCGCTCCAATGAGCTGGGTTCCTCCTGGGCCTCCAGATGGGCCAGAGGAAACGGAAGCAGTGCCCAGCTCACCCGGCCGCTCACCATGGGACCTTGCCCAGCACGCCTTCATGATGGCCTTCTGGTTCATGATGGCTTTCCCCTGTCCTTGCTGGGATTTCCCAGCATCACAGTTGCTACCGTCTAACATATTACCTCTGTCTGTCTTCCTTCTTCATTGCTATGTTTCTCATCAGTATAACAAGGGCCTGGCTCCTAAGCGCCACTCAGTAAAATACTCCTGCATCTCCCACACTTACCAACTGAAAACTACTCCACTGAACATTCAGCTGAGACTTTCGCTGCAAAGAACACACCCTACAAAAAAGGGACAGCACAATTCTGAGAACACGGCTCTTGCTTCTTCCACCACTGTACTCCAAATCGGACGCAGGACAGACAGTTCTATCCATAAAGCTTCTCAGCTGCTAACATCAGAACCAACTCTTGCTGATTTTCACAGAGAAGAAACTTACTGGAAGGGTTCTGAATGGCTTCAAGAATTACCAGGAATGCTCAAGAACTGTATTTTGAAAAACAGAAGAACCAAGAGATGACACAAACCAGGACTGCAGCCCCAAACCACATAAGAGGTACAGACAGATACAGCTGTAGGGCTGCTGCTTTGCACAGGGATGAGGCTGCTGACATTATGCAAGTAGCACCGCAAACCTATACACTAGGGAGCCGGGTGTGGTGGTGCACACCCTTAATCCCAGAACTCAAGAGGCCGAGTCAGGAGAACCACTGAAAGTTCGAGGTCAGCCTGGGCTACAAAGTGAGTTTGAGGTAAGCCTGAACTGCACAGGGAAACTCCATCTCAAAAAAGACCAAACAAAACAAAAACAAAAACAACCCTATCCAGTCAGGACCCAGAGGGCTTCAGATGTTGCCAAGGCCAAACAATTAAATAAGTAATGTTTCACATATTCTTCTCTTAAAGCAAACACCAGAGAAAGTTCTTCCTTGTAATGTAGCTCTCTGCCCATATCTGCCTGACTGAAGGTTTCTACTCTCAAATGGCTAGTAGGAAAGTGTAGGTTAAGTGGCTAGTGATTAGCACTGTACATGAGAATAGTTCAAAACTTAGTATGCTACCCTTCATGCATTTGAAAAGCAATTCAGACTTCTATAATGTCAACTGCATCAGAAATGCTACACTTGAATTAAGGTCTCACAAAATAAAGGTATCAAACCAAAGCATTTTTTTAAACCCTTTGTATTTTTGTAACTGAAACATTTTTCTTATGGCATCAAAATTACCATGCATATGTGTACATTCATGAGGCAAATTAACAAAAACAGTGACAGAGCCCAAATAATGGGCATCAGGAGGGAGCTGGCTCCCTTCCAGAGCAATCACTACTCATGAAAATTCAGTAGTTTGCATTTAAAGGGGTCTGAGCTCTTTGACTAGGGCAACTGCCCTTTTTACATGAGGCAGCCAGAAAACACAAATACCTCCTGAATATTCACCTGTTTTCTTCTATCTCTTCTCAAAGGTGTGAAAGGGGGGCTGGCAGACCAAGTGTGTGTCTGAGCCCAGGAAAGGTAATCTGCTCCTTCACCCAGCATCCAATGAGGCACCTACAGGAAGAGTTTTCTCAGGGATAGTGGTGCTCACAACAGGAAGCACTGCTACTGTTCCCCGAAATCTGAATCATTCCTCCCTAAAGGGAACCAAAACCACACATATGAAAAACCAGCTAAGTAGAACAAAAACAACAAAACAGCACAAACGTGGAAAGCATACTTAGTATCAGCAGAAACAACATGTAAACATCACTTCTGGGTAAGTCCTGAAATCCTAGAAAACACAAAATTTAGAACAAATCATCCAGTTTGTTATTTACTAAACACTGCACTTAACAAGCACAAAGCCACTGCTGACATAGGGGTAAAAACTGGACCAGCTCCTTTCCTCATGGACCCTAGCGCTGTGACAATGCACAGCATCGCCAGACCAGGACAGCAACATAACTGCAAATGTGGATCAGGGTGCTAAGAGCTTCTTGTTTCAATGCCAAACGACACACTCCTAAGACATCCCCATAAAAAAATCCAGATCCTGGCAGATTTTATAAGACTTGTTTTCCATCAAATTCCCAAGAGATATTATGAAGCTTATGAGCAACTGGCAAAATTTTTATAACTGGGAAAATCAACTGTATAAAAATTAAGAAGCAGCAAAGTAAACATTAGGTTGGCACTTAATTTATATTTCTAAGTAATACTGGACAAAATTCACATTAAATCAATATGGAGGGTAACAGTAATTGTAGCATGGAAATGAATTTAAGATAACACAAGAAAGAAACAAAAAACATGGGAAACAAAGGCAGAGAAAAAGCCCCAAACCTATAAACCCATCTACCAAGTTTTACCCTTTCATGATAATTTAGTTCCTGTTAACACTGCTAAAGTGGGGTAGAAGGTCAGTCCTATGAGAATCACATTCCCTGAGCAATTCACACCGAAGCTATTCCTAAAGTTTGTCCTTTCAGGGAAATTAATCAGAACCTGGTCACCAAAGCACATGGGAAAGAAACAACATATTAGGCAAGGAGGGGGAAAGGGTCATCAAACACAAGAAGGGTATCTACAAGACTCGACCACACGGCCAACAACAGTAACAATGACTGTTACCATCATTTCTAACGGGACGTTGCAAATCATCCACCAGAACTCTTTCAAGCCCTGTCCATGCATTCGTCCTCATCATCCTCACAGTGCCTTATTACACCAAAGGGCTGTTCACATTGACAGGTCAGAGGGCAGTTTCCAGGCAGGCCTCTCTCTGATGGCCACAGGACAGGGCACAGAGGCCAGCGCGACAGCCACAAATCACAGAGAAATCCAGGGGGTGGGTTTGCAAGGGTTCTCTCCATCTCTTTTTGAAATACTGAACTGATGCAAGACTAGCCTCAAAATAGCTTTAGATCTTAATTATTATAGATTAGCAATATAAGATTATGCTAAATATTAATTTTTATTATTGTCAGGAGTTTGTGTCTTGGTTTTCATAAAATGCCAACCTTAACAAAAAGTCAAACCTCCAAGCTAAAAAGAAACCCCATACCTCCTCTCCTAACGGGATGAACTCAGCTATTTCCAGAGGCTTCCTCCACCTCAGACACGCTGGTATCCATATAATCATTGACAGGCCAAGCAACAGCTTATTTCTAAAGAAATGGAAATTATGCTCACGAAGTGACACACGGTCCTGCTGACACCACATCACTATTTCTAGGCAGTGGACTCGAACATCAAAGGAGTCTCACATCGCAGGGACGGGCCGAAAGCCCATGGCCTAGTTTCATTAAGGTGGGGAGAAACAGCAATCTGTCCTTGGAGCAAGCACAGCATCATGCATCCAGAACTTCAAATAACTTTTCCATGGGAAAGCCAAGTATAACCAGAGCCAATATCAAAGGTGAAGTTATTTCTGTACCTGTAAGTTAATGTTGGCTCTCAAAGGTTATTTGTATTTTCAAATTTAAAAAGCAAACAAAAAATGAGAACAAATCTAAATAAGAAACCATTTAAATCTTATTGCCTCATATAGTTTCAAAAAATGTTTACTACTGAACAACAATGAATACTACATATGTAAGTTACCACTGTTCTAAAAACTGTGGCCTATCCTTACATATTATCCCTACAGGATAACATGACTTTACTAGTACTGTTTTCAACTTTCTCTGAACAATGAAAAAAATAAAAATAAAACCATTGTAACAGTAATTCAACAGTATTTTCAAGAAACTTCAAGATTACTGGCTAATTCTATCAGTACTACATCTAAAGAAAGAAGATGTTTATGTTACATGCATAAAAAATACAATGAAATAGTGAACTTACATGGAGTAGCATGTAAATGAAGCATAATATATACTCACAAAACTCCAAAACAACAGCTTTTAGAACATACAGGAAGAGCAGTACACAAGACACTGACTCTATAAACACACTTCCTATGTGGCTTGGTTCCGGGTGTGAAGAATGTGGAAACAGTATAGAATTATCTCACAGTAGACCACACACAAACTCGGTGTAAGGTCCAGGAGAGCCACACTATTGCAACTCCATGCAGAAAACTAAAGGCTGAGTAAAGAAAGAGGCACAGAAAGTGGATCCAGTGACTAGGGGTAATGGTGTCAGAATAACACACACGATGGGAGGCAGAGCTGCAGGCACGGCCAGTGACGAGGGAGGGGCACAGACGGCATCACAGACACAACTGACCGGGGCAGCAAACCAGGGGATCAAAATACAGCAGGAAACTGACAGATACAGCAGCAAGGAGACTTGACACAGCCCCTCCAATCTGACAGATCACACACAAAAAAACTGAGAAGACTATAATGAATAAGATATAATATACAGACTACATCTAAAGCCTAGCAACACAAAGAATGCACTATTACTGAAGTCCTTTCAGCTCTACTTACAACACTGGCCAATGCAACTACTATAACACATGAAACTACATCTTCAACATTATGCTACAGAAAACAGCATCTAAACATGTCATAATAGCACTAAAAATTATCAAAGGAAACAGCAAAAGTAACTTCAGAACTTAAAAAACTATCTATTCTAAACAAAGATCACAAATTAAATAACAAAAATGTAAATCAGGAAAATAAGAATAAAAGCATCAGCAATCAGCTAAAGTTAGCTTAAAATACAACCAAATTTTTCATAAGCTAAAAATATGAACATAATAAAATATTTCAATGAAGTTTTTAAAAAGAAATGCAAATATTGAGACAAAGGAAAGGTGAAATTAGTGAATAAAAGTAAAAACTCTTAAGTTATGGAAGTTAAAAAGTACAATATTAAAAATCATAAATCTAATAGCCAGTTCTATAAAAAAGCAAATCAGAAGAAAATAAAAACACAAATTAAGGAATAAGAGAATCAAATATGAACAAAAATCTAAAGAGTTATGAAAAAATATTATATATAAGTCAATGTGAACACTGTATACTTGAAAATTTGAGTATACTATATTTTCCAAGAATTACCAATTATAAGGCAGTATAGTGGTACACATTTATAATCCCAGCATTTGGGAAGCTGAGGCAGGAGGACTGTCACAAATTTCAGGCCAGCCTGGGCTACACAGTGAATTCAAGGCCAATCTGGAATACAAAGTGAGATGCTGTCTCAAAAAACTGGAAAAAAGATAAAGAAATACCAACTGCAAAGTGGAATTTTAAAACACCAAAGTGTATTAGTATATAAAGGTAAATTTAATATAAAGTTTTAAGAAAGTAATAATTCCAGTATTATTTAAAGTATTACAGAGACCTGACAAATACTTTCAAATACTTTTTTTGTTTGTTCTTTAGAACCAGGGATTGAACTCACGACCTCACACCTGCCAGGCAGGTGCTTGTGCCTCTGAGCTAAATTCCTGGCCCTCAAATACTTTTTAAGATGTTAATATTTAAAGATTATCAAGATAACAAGTAAAACAAAACTTTTATCTCATCTATAAAACTGAGTGCATAAAATACGATTCCAACATAGGCACAGAGAATCCAGAATTATACTTTAGCATAAAAGAATAGCCACACCTGCACGCCACGTGCCTCTTTCTAGGAAAGCTGGACTCTTTCAGCAGTAGAAAACCTAAGTAATTAAAGTATCAAACATTTTAACAGCATCAATATATAAAGGTATTTCCTTAACATGATTAAGGAAACAAACATTGGAAAAAAGATTTCACTATACAACACCACACATTTTCCCACTAGAGTTATAAAAGCACAGAAGGAGAGGTATCTAAAATATGATCCTGATCAAAGAGACTGTACAATATGACTGTATTTTAGGGGAAACTACATACATGTAATGTATCAGTAGATATATTTTTAAAATTTGAAATAACTATGGAACTATTAACAATTATCACTAAGACTAAGTATTTCCCTATTGAGTCAAAATCAAGTAATATGAGACAACACAATTACTTTTAAGAAATCCTTCAATGTTTAAAAACTTTATTAAACTTTGAAATTTCCAAACACAATCACCCATTATTGTTTTATGTTTCCCATCATATGTTATTAATGTCGGTATTTTCCTTTCCAAAAAGGTGACAATGTTACTCGTGTCTTCATATACTCTGGAGTTCAATTTCTCAGACATGCCAGGCTTTTCCTACTGAGGTCACGCCAGGCCCCCATGGATGGCTCCCAAGCTCACCCGTGCTGTGCTGACCTAGATTTCCACACCAGAAAAAATACTTTCAAAGACAGAGGTAAAACAGACTTTTCAGACTTTCAAAAGGCAAAAGATTCTGTCAGCAATAAAACTGTACTATCAGAAAGAATAGCAGAGCGAAGTATGCACCTGCACAGGAAAATGAAAAGGATTGGAAATACCTACACAGGCACCTACCCAAGGCTTTTCCTAATTCCTTAAATCTCTTTTAATGATAACTCTCTAAACGGACGCAGTAACACTGCAGTGTGGGAGTAAACCCCAGGCCTTCACACTGAGCTATAACCACAACCCCTTTATTTTGTGACAGGTTTTCGCTAAGTAGCTAAACTGCTCAATGCTGGGACTGCAGGCATGTGCCACCAAGCCCAGTATCATAAAACATACATAAACATCAAATGCATAACAACAGTAGCGCCAGGTTCAGAGGGAAAAACGAAGTCTGTACTATAACACTCTCATACATGCAGTGGTTTATCATCTGGGCACAGTGCTGGGCACCTGCAATCCCAGTACTGTGGGAGGCTGAGGCAGGAAGACTACAAGTTTGAACGTAGGCTGGGCAACTCAGGAGCTTACAGAGATCCTGTCTCAAAATCTTCAAAGTGGAGCAGACAGACTGGGGATATAGCTCAGCGCAAAAGTCCCAGGTTAATCCCCAGTGAAACACACACACACACACACACACACACAGGCATAATTAAAGATGTACCATTTATACCCTAAAGTAATAAAAAAAAAACAAAAAGTACTCATTTGTAAGCCAATAAAGGTAACATAAAATATAAAAATTATTCAAATGGTAACAGAAAGGAAAACAGGAACAAAAACATGAAATACAAGAAAACAGAAAATTGAAACATAAAAAATGTTAATAATCACGTCAAACTTACATAAACAGAAAACTCTAATTAGAACGCAGCAATGTAAGACAGGATTTTAAAAAATCCAATGGAATGTTGCTTAATAGATACAAACAGGTTATGGATAGAAGGAAAAAGAGTTCACACTGTGAACCTAAGAGGTATGCATCAGGCAACACAAGTAGAGCAAAGCAGGGATACCAACAAAACACAAAAACACCAGGCATGGACTTCAAAGCAAAGATACACAGACAAACAGGTATCTCATTTTTGACAAATGCAAATAAAAGAGGTTTTTCTTAGATGCTGGAACAAATTGTGTCTATGTACACAAAAAAGACCAATCTCTATCTCACATCATATATAAAAATTTAAAATGGATCAAAGATCTAATTGCAAGATAAATCAACAAAAGTTCTACAGCAAAATGCAAGAGAAAGACACGAGTGACCCTGGGCAATGATTTCTTAAACACAACACTACATGCACAGTGCCTGAGAGAACAAATGAAGTGGGCTGTGTCAGAATGAACACTAATAGTGCCATGTGAGCCACTACGAATAGAGTGCAAACTCAAGTCTCAGGTGGGAAGAAAGTATCTACAGACCACAGACTGGATGCTGTTAAGAATACTCGATGAGAACCAAAAAAACACCCCAATTTTAAAACTCAGGTCAAGTATTTAAATAGATGTTACCAAAGAAGAGAGAGAGAGATGGCAAGTAAAGAAAGGCTGCTCAGTGTCCTCAGACACGAGGGAAATGAGATACCACCCTGTGCAGAGGACTGCAGTCCAAGACTGGTGCAGGGTGTACAACCGAGACTCCCACTGGCTGCGGGGGACTCACAACCTGGTGATACAACCATGCTGGAAACCAGTCTGGCAATTAAATAAGACTATAAACACTCTCCTACCGTATGAAACCATATCAGTCCTAGGGCAGTCACCTGAGAAGCTAACTTCATTCAATTCAAAGTATACATCATTCAAAGGCTTATACACAAAATGGTCAAAGCAGCCTTAGCACAATAGCCAGAACTGAAAATAAGCGAATGCCTGCCCAATTGCACATGCGAGCAGATAAACTGTGGTATAAGCATTCAGTACAACTTCATTCAGCAGTAAAAACAAATTATGGTTGAAACTCAATACAACACAGATAAGAATCAAAATAATTCTGCTGAGAAAAAGATGTGGTGAAGATTATACAATTCATATAACATTTAAAAATTAAAACTGCTCTACAGTAACAGAAAGTAGGACAGCAGTTGCTCAGAAATACTTTTTAGGTGATGGATATGTTCTGTTTTGTCTGTGATGGTTATGGTTTCATAGGAGTGTATATGTCAAAACTTATATGCTAAAATGTAGTTTACTATACTTCAATTCAGTAAAGCTGTTGTCAATATTTAAAAAGAAAAACAATTGCTGGGTGTGGTGGTATACTCCTATAATCCCAGCACTTGGGAGGCTGAGGCAGGTGGACTATGGCAAGTTCGAGACCAGCTGGGGCTACAAAGTGAGCCTAAGGTTAGCCTGAACTGCACAGCTAGACCCTGTCTCAAAAAGACAAAAAAAAAAAAAAAAAAAAAAAAAAAAAAAAAAATTACAGCAAGCAACAATTAGGTAACAACACCCACAATGAGTGTTAAGTCTCTGACAGTGTCTAGAGGTGCTTACATGTACCATCTCAGTCAATTCCCAAACTACACTACACACTATTTTAGCTTCCATCTGAACATTATAAGCTTCATTTACAGAAAAACAAAGACAATGGAGACAAATGCTTAGCCACCCACATACTTGCATAAAGACAATTTAGTGACAGGCAGAGCTCAAGGTTGGAGCGCCTCACTCCATACTGCGGCCAGTGCTGCACTACACCTGCAGAAAGAGCGAATCATCAGACGCTTAATCATGACATCACTGCTATGCTAGCGAGTGAAAGGAATATACGCTGTGTGTCACCACACATTTGCAGTATGTAACATCTGCAGTCATCAGGTGGAGCTGGCAATGTAATAATAACACATCTTCACCCCTTTCCTCACCTTCTTCGCTCCTATCTCTTGAGCCCTATCTGGGAGACAACTATTTCCATACTTTCTATTTATCTTTTATTTTGCTCTTTATTTATAAAGTGTATTTCTTTATATAAGAAAAATCATCAAATATTGAAGCCTGCATCTATGATTCATTTCAATTATCATTATGGTTTCAAGGTTCATTCATTTTCCTACAAATGACTCATTTATCTTTTTTCACAACAGAATACTATGCCACTGTGTGTCAATATCACACTTTCTTTATCCATTCATCAGCTGTAGCCTGTTTCCAGGATTCAGCTATTATAAGGTACGGTGCTACAAACATGGGTTTGCATGTAAGTGCTCATACAATGTTTTCAACTTTTTTGGGAATACTTGGGTCACAGAATTTCCAGTTTTCGGAGGAACCTCCACTGATTTATAGTGGTTGTACCAATTAACATTCCTACCAACAATGCAAAAAAGATTCTTTTTCACTGCAGCCTCTCCAGCATTTATCTGATTTGGTTTCCTGCTGACAGCCATCCATTCTCCCTGGAGTGAGATGGAATCTGTGCTGTTTTAATCTGCATTTTTCTAATGACAAGTGATGTTGAACATTTTTTCATGTGTTGATTGGTCATCTGTACTGCTGTGAAGTCTCTTTGTTTCTACTGCTCATTTTTGACTAGGTCTTTTATTTGGGAGTCTAATATTTTCTAGGTATTACTCCTCTATCCAAATAGCAAAAAATTTTTTCCCACTCTGTAGGTTTTCTTTTTCACTCTGTAGATTGTTTCTTTTGCTGTGCAGCTTTTAATTTGGTATGATTCCACGTGTTGATTCATGGCACACCAGAGTTCTGCTCAGAAAGTCCTGGCCTATGCCTGTGGCTTCAAGTTTTACCTACTTTATCTTCCAGCAGGTTATTTCTGTTTCAATACTTAGGTCTCTGATCTGTCTTTAGTTTAGCGGACAGTGAGAGATAATGGGCTGAGATTCACTTGTCTGCATATGGACAGCTAGTTTTCCCCACACCATTTATTGAAGAAGGTACCTTTCTTTCAGTGTGTGTTTCGGGCCCCTTGGCAAATGTACTTGTTTGTTTCTGCATTCTCTGTTCTGGCCCATCAATATGCACGTCTGCTTTTGTGTCACGACTCTACAGTTTTGATTGTTACAACTTCATAACAGAAGTTGAAGTCCAGGACTGTAATATCTCCCACTTTGTCCTTGTCACTCAGAACTGCTTTTAATATTCTGGGTCTTTTCTGGTTCCTATGAATTTAGGGTTGTTTTCCCCAGTTCTATGAAGAATGCTATAGGTATTTTGATTGGGATTGCAAAACATCTGTATTGATTCTGAAGTATGGCCACTGTCTATCTAGGAAACGGGATAATATTCATTCTCTAATATCTTCTTTGATTTCTTTTTCACAGTATGGTAGTTCTGTTTTGTTTTTTTCATTGCAGTGGTCTTTCACTCCCTTAGGTTAATTCCTAAGTACTTAATTTTTCGTGGTGCTACTGTGAATGTTTTTTCCTCATCCCATCTTTCTTAATGGATTCCTTATTAGTACACAGGAATGCTATTGATTTTTTGTGCATTGCTTTTGTATCCTGCTCCATCACTAAATTCAGTTATTAATTCTAAGATTCCTTTGATGGATTCTTTTTGGATGTTCTATACAGAGGATCTTATCATCTGCAAATAATAACTTGACTTCTTCCTTTCCTATGCATATTCCTTTTTTTTTTTTTAACAGTTCTTGCTAACATTTCAAATACTATGTTAAACAGAAATGGAGACAGTGGACAGCCCTGTCTGGTTCTTGATTCTGAAGAGAAAACCCTCAGTTTTTATCCACTTAATATCATGCTGGCAGATTCCTAATTTTTTTATTATACTAAGATAAGATCCTTCTTTATGTATTTTCTTCAGTGTTTCTATTGTGAAAGGATGTCAGATCTTGTCAAAAATTTGGGGTCTATTGAGATGATCATGTGATTTTTGTCCTTCTCTTTATGTGATGGATTATACTTATTGATTTACATGGGCTGAACCATCCTTGCATCTCTGAGAAGGTAGTTGGTTATGATATGTGACCTTTTTAACGTTTTGTTGCATTCTCTTTGCCAATATTTTGTTGAGGACTTTTGCATCTGTATTCATTAAAGAGATTGGTCTATAGTTCTCTTTGTTTGAATGCTTGTCTGGGTTGACTTTGGGAGTACAAACTCCCATCACTGTATCTAGACCTGTGCTTCTCTTAAGTTGGTATGTTTGTTAACAGTTTATTTCATTGCCTGCTGTTGGATTATTCAGGGCTTTTGAATCTTACTGGTTCAATTTTGGTAATCTGTATATATACAGACATCTTCCCATTTCTTCTGAATTGTCCAATTTATTAGTGTACAGGTTCAAAAGTAGTTGTTAATAATCTTTATTTCTGCAGTGTATATTGTGATTTCACCTTTTTCATTCCTGAATGCACTGATTGGGGTCTTTTCTCTCCCTTTATTTTCAGATTGGCTAAAAGTCTGCCAAATTTATTTATTTTTTTGAACAACCAATTCTTTGAGTCATTGATTCTTTGTATTTTTTTGGTCTCACTTTCATTGATTTCTGCTCTGACTTCTATAACTTCCTTCCTTGTATTAGATTTGGGTTTAGATTGTTCTTGTTTTTCTAGGCTCCTAAAGTGCACTGTTATATACTTAGACTCGCTCTGTTTTTGTGATATGGCTCATAGCTATAAAGCTTCCATCTTAGCACTACTTTCATCGTATTCCATAAGTTCTGATATGTTGTCGTGGCATTACTGTTTGGTTCTAGAGCTTATTTTTTTGGAACCCACTGTTCATTTAAGACTGTATTGTTCAGTTTCTAAGCAGCTGTATAACTTCTGTAGGTTTTTCTGGTCACGATTTTTAGTTTCATTGTACTCTGATCTGATAATATGCATGGTATAGTTTCAATTCTTTTATATTTACTTAAACTTGCATTACTGGCTGGTATGTGGTCTATTTTGTAGAAAGTTTCATGTGCTTCTGAAAAGAATGTGTACTCTGTTGTTGTTGGGTAGATATCCATTAAGTGAAAGGAATATGCTCTTTTTCTCTTCCAAATGTAAGTTCCTGCCATATGGGGACCACACACTGACTCAGACATAACACCCATGTGCACACATCAAAAGATTCCCCCCAGCTAAGTCTGAACAAACCACACTGTCTTTCATATGATAGGCCACAGAATCAAACAAGCAGTCGTCAAAATGGACGATCTGGGAGAGACAAATTCAATTTTATTTCAAAAAGATGAGAGAAATAAACTTCCTAATTTACAGGAAGAGCTAATTTACTTTCTTTTATTTGTCTCTACATATATAGTTACTCTACAAAGGTAGGCCTTTTAACATCTGCCTGCTACAATGCCTTAAATACTACTTGACACCACTGATTTAACTAGATACACAAAATACACACCACAGAATATTAAAATGCAAGTGAAGCTACCTCATTTACAGCTGGACAATAGGAAAGGAGTAGGAAGCTCAGAAATGAATAATCTACTTTGCAAAAAAAAAAAAAACACCAAGATGCTAGTTATTAAACAAAAAAACAGAAAAAATAAACCAAAATAAGAATAATGAATATAACAATTTGAGGCTTTAAAGAGGAAGTTAAAACATTCAGAATCAAAATGATTAATTGATTTCATTAACTATATAATTTGAATATATGAAACTAGTTTTAATAAGAAAGCACGCAGTTAAAGCAGGTAACATACTCCTGCACTAGGGCTCCAGTCTCTGCTGCACTCGGCCGTCTCCTGGCACACACGCCACACATTCAGTAATGCTACTGAGCCCCTAGTCTCACCCACCAGAGAAACAAGGGTCTCTAATGCAGGAAGCTTCCAAAATTTATTTTATGTTTATGTTGGGAGCTAATTTTTGCATAAATTTTAAGGTTTAAGTGAAGATTTTGTTGAACATTTTTTTCATGTGGCTAATTTTTCAACGTCCACACTTTTTCTACTACTGCAGTTCTTTCACACCTCCGTCAAATATCAACTGGCCACACGTGTGAGTCTACTTGTAGATTCTGTTGTGTTCCACTGATCAAATGCCTACTTTTCACCATAATACAGTGAGTCCGAACACTAAATTCTATTAATTTTCTCTAATCTCACAATGATTTATTTTACCTTCATTCCTAAAGAATCATTTTCTTTGTGGAATTCTGAGCTGATAGTTCTTTAGAAATGTCATTCCATTCATTTCTGGACTCCACAATTTCAGATGAGGAATCTATAGCCATTCAAAGTACTGTTTCCTATCTTCTGGCTTTCAAGATTTATTTTTTCTCTTTAGTTTTAAGTAGCATGATTACAACATATCTCACAGAAACTTCTTTCAACTTACCTTGTTTGGATTTACTCAGGCTCTTGAATCCTATGCTAATGTTCTTCTCCAAATATGGAAAAGTTCAACTAGCATTTACTTTTTTTTTTTTTTAATACAGTCTTTTTCCTGTCCTTCCAGAGCATTTAGAAACATCAATGTCAAACTTTGCAGTACTGCTCCAGGGGTCCCTGAGGTCTGGCCTGTATATGCATGCCTGTGTTATTCTTACTCTGAGTGACTTCTGTTGACCCCTCCTGGTTCAATCACTTTCTCTGTCACCTCTGTTCTGCAATTCAGTCCATCTAATGTGTTTTTTACTTTGACAATTGTGTTTTTCAATCCTAAAATGTCTATTAGTTGAGCCACCTAACCAAAGACATTTGAAATCTGAAATGCTCTGAAACTGAAAACTTTTTGAACACTAATGGGATATACAGAGTTTGATTTTAGAGAACTACAGAGTGCAAGTTTTCACATCAGGGATGTACAAACAACGAAGACTCTGTAGATATTCCACAATCTAAAAAAACCTAAGTCTGAAACTGTCCAGATACCAAGTTGTTTGGATAAAGATACTCAATCCACTTCCTATCTCATATTTATATATTTATTTTCTCAGACTCCCCCTGCCTGCTGTGGTACTGGGAGTTGAACCCAGAGCCTTAACACTAAGCTACATCCCCAGCCTGTTTTACTTTGTATTTTGAGACAGGGTCTCATTATGTCATTTGGTTTGAGCCAGAACTTACACTCCTCCTGCCTCAGCTTCCAAGAGTGCTGGGATTAAGGGTATGCACCATATCACACCTGCTTTATTTACATTTCTACGTATGAGTGTTCTTGATGTGTTGTAAAGCTCAAAACTAAGGTCTAACATTATGCACAGCCTTAGCATCAAGTGAACTGTGTGGACCAAAACCAGACTAACTGCAAAGTTCCCTTCCCCACTCTGCTTCTGTGACAGGTCCCCTAGACAAATACATTCCCTGGCCATGGAGACCAGGTACAGTGCCCACTCATCCACAGGCAGCAGCCCAGGGAATCACCCCAGCAAGCCCCTCCAACCCTTGAGCAGGACTCTTAGGATGGCCAGGACCCCTTCTGCAGCCTTCATGTTCACTCTGCCCATGTGGTGAGTGAGGCCGTGCCTGGGCCGAGTCCATGTGACGATAGGCTGCTGTCCACCTCCAGTGCCACCCGGCATCAGAGATCGTATGCAGTCATCACCTGCTCAGGGCAGGCATTCTTCCGGCACCCACAGATGACTAAAACTACTCATCTTCCCTTCTTGCAGCAGTTTTGTGGTGGCTGCTTTAAAATCTGTCAGAAAATCCCAGGCTACCTACTCTGAGCAGCCTTCTGCAGACTGTGGCTGCAGCACCACAATTCCCCAAGGCCTTGGCCCGGGCAGGCCTCTGAGCAGTGGTCTCCCCTCTACACAGTCCTCGAAGTGCCAGGTCCACTGTCTCACATCAGACTCGTGCACAGCTCAGGAATGTGTCCAGTGTGCACAAGTAACTTCGTGCACTCACTGACCTGAGTTCTTGTTTATCATTCCCTGGTACTTTGTGGCTCCCAGAGCACCCAAATTCTGGGCCCTCTGGCCAGAACCTTGAACCACATTTACTTTGTCAATGACTCCAACAGGAGCCAGCCAAACAGAGGCCCAGGAAACAAGGGACGAGGACTCGCCTCACAGCTCCTCTGGATCTCTGGAAGCAGGCTGGCCTTCCTCAGAATTTGGGTGCCTCGGGGTCCTGGCTGCCCCTGCTGGTGCTGTGAGGAAATCTGTGTCCCACGTCCTCATCCCTGAACAGAAGAGCTTCTCCTGGGGTCTGTCTCTGCCCAAGTCCACTTCCAAGTTTCTGGATGCGTGAGATGCAGTCCGTAGATGCCAAGGGAAGGCATGGGCGCTCAGTCCATTCTCCTGACCCTGACACCTGATTAACACTATAATAAGGTGGCTAAGGGACATTTTTAACTAAAACATATCCAAACTGTTGCTTCCAAACCTGCTTTTTCGCACAGCTTTTCACATCTCGCTAGAAGGCAAATTCTCTCCGTGACTCAGCCCCAGTCCATGGAGTCACTCTTCATATGTCTGTCTCATGCATATTCCCCATCCGACCTAACTCCATCCCTAAAGACACCAGAGTCCAGCTGCACCTTGACCTCTAACACCGTCCTCCCGGCCCACACCCAGGACACCTGGCTTCTGGCACCTGCCATATGACTACTGTCTTCTCTTAGCACAGCAATCATGATGAGTTGCACGTCATACTCTGCTGCTAAGTTTGTCGTGCGTCTCTTTTCATTTTCACAAACTAAATGCTCAGTGTGACCACAGTAAACTCCTCCATGGCCTGACCAGCCCCCACACTGCTCCTGACTCTTGGCCCCTCCTCCTGCTATGGTGCAGCGACAGGGTGAACACTCCAAAGGCACTCCCATTTACTAGGCAGGACCTTTCCCTGAAACGCTCTTCCTCAAGTCTGTGTGAATAATCTGCTCAAAGCCTTCCAGCCTTACTCCAATGCTACTCCTCAGTGAGGCCTGCCTGATCTTCCTGTTCTAAAGAGTAAACCTACACCCTCCTCAGATCCCTCTCTTTTTTCACTGTACCTCTTCTTTCTCCTCCTGCCGTAACACACAGCTCACCCTCTGCTGTGTTATACCGTCCTGCGATTGAACACTGCACACGTGGTGACAAGGCCCTGTCTGGACTCCATAGCAGAACTCAACACGTGGCCGCTTAACGAACACACATGCCAGAAACACAAAGCGTGAGCAGGAGGAGCAGCAGTGTAAGCTGAAGTCAGAGGGTGCCAAGTACCAACTCAGTAGACCTTGCCACACAGAATTCATTCATGCCTTCATGATGCCTGACAGAAGCCGCAATGTCTTCTCTAAACTCATGAGCCTGGCTCTAAACTGCCTTATTCCTGCTTGATTATCAACTTCATCATTATAGGGCCATTAAGATACTCAGGCAGACGTTTAATCTGTCCCACTAGAGTTCAGATCTTCACTTCCAAGGGGGCAGCACTATGTCAGTCTGTTTCCTCCACAGCAACTATCGAGATGGCCTGGGTGAGAATTCGATAACTCCCCAAACACCCTAGTTAAACAAGGGATGGTCACATCGTGGCACAGGAAGAAAGGAGACTTTCAGTGAGTGCGTGTGTGTGCATGCATGGTACTCAGATAAACATCAGAGACTCAGACACAAAGATGCTAGTGTTTAAGGAAGGCACCTCCCTCGGGCAGCTCCACACTCACTCACCTAACAGTGCTGCCCACTGTTCACGACACTGTAGGACGTGTGACATTACACAAGCCTCTTAAGAAAACCAGTCTGACTGCTGCTGTTACACTGCTCCCCATGAATCAGCATGAACTCATTCATCAGATTTGGCACACGATGATCCTCTGCTCATTTATGAAGATCAAAGTCACCCTCACAGGATAAAGATGAGTCACTGCTGAGGATATTCAAAAGATAGGCTCAGATTCTGATGTAAACTCTAAAAGAGTTTCAACAAAGGCTATAAATAAACCTTCCCAGAATGCCAACTGAGTTCAGGACAACACACTCAAAAGATTTAAAAATTCGTCACTGCTTCATAGACACACCTTAAAATAGAGATCCTGGAAAACATGTCAAGAGACTGATTTATTATTCAACACAGACTTCAAGAATGTGCAGCCTTCCCCCCAGGGAACAGAAATCGGACAAAACTCAACACTCAGAGTGGTTATTTTGCTGGTTTCCTGAAACCCGAAGGCTCCAATATATTCTGATTCATTTTCATTCTTAGTCATATTATTCATAGTCTTTCCTTTTCATCTCTCCCTCACTCCCTCGCACTGTGTGTGTGTGAGATGTTTCCAAGAGAATACTAAAAGTATACCCATAGTTGATCACTACCTTAACCAAGCTAATGAAGTTACCCTCACCAAGAGTCAGACACCAACACTACATGCCACATGAAGAAGTATCAAATGTACTAATTCAGTTTCCTTAGTAAAACTTTGTAATCTAAATCTAACCATGAGGAAACACTACTGAAATACGGAATGTACAAACCTCATTCAGACAGTCTGCCTAAACTCTTAAAAGAAACTGGCGTTCGGGAACATGGACTGAGAAATGGTAGTCAAAAAACATGACACTGCAGTTCTAAGGAAGAGAGTTAAAAGTCCCCTCGTACGCCATGGTGACTATGGTTAAGAACCACACTGTGCCCTGAACCCACCAGGAGAGTGGACCCAAAGCGCTCGCCACACAGCCACACACATGAAGGGCAGCACGTAGTCACATGTGGACGTAGTGATGCCACATGTGTGTGATATCAAAACATCATGCTGTATGCCATAAATCTATGAAAGTTTACTTGCCGAAAAATTTTATCCCACAAAAAGATTGGTGAACTAAGTAAATGTCCTCTGTCTTGTTAAAGGAAAAACAGTTACCATCCTGCCAATGAGGCACATGGGTATCGCACACCCCCGGGCGGAGGCCCTGAGAAGAACGAGCATTCTGTGACATTCTGGCCAAAAAGGCACACTTTTAAGTTATTCATGAGGACAAAGTGGGCAAATCCAAAGTGAGAGAAATTCTATAAAGTTACAGCCTAGCACCTTTAAACCCATCCAGATCATTAAAGACAAATACACATCAGAATTCTCTCAGATAATGAGACTAAGAAGACACAGTAGCTAAACACAACACAAGTTCTGGACTGGATCTTCCACCAAACAAACAAAAAGAGGACATTTGAGCAAAAATTGGTAGCACATAAACAAGGTCCATAGGTTAGTAGTGGTAGTACATCAGCATTAAGTAATTCTGATAACCACATTTATATTATATAAGATGCTTGTATTTGTGGAATAAGGTGGATGGAAATGCCTTATTCTATGTAACTGTTACGTAAACCTGAAATTATGAAAATGAAAAGTTAAAAGATAAAATTAGGTTTAATGACAATCAAAAAAATTAGTATTATAAACCAGGGTTGCTGTTCTACACCTGTAATTCCAATACTTCAAGAGGCTGAGGCAGGATGATTCTAAGTTCAAGCCCTGCCTAAGAAATTTAGCAAGACCATGTCTCATGATGATGATGATGATGATGATGATGATGATGATGATGATGGTGGTGGTGGTGGTGGTGGTAACCGTGGGCTTTGCTCAGTGCAAAGGTCCTGAGTTCAATTCCTAGCATTAGGGGAAGAAAAAATCCAGCATTGAAAAAAAAAAAAAACCTTTAAAAAATGTTTCTAAATAGCATGAGGCGCTCTTCTAGAAGTGATTAAAAAAATCATACATTTACCAAATGTAAAACTGCATCCTAGACTAGAAAAGCACGACAAAACCAGCACCAACAATACAAACTGGAAGTCTGAGTATGGATGGGTACAGTTCATGCACTTTGTCCGGAGACACTTGCCTGTCTCCCCAATATTGAAAAGGGCACACTTACTTTTCGCATCACATCCTCGCCTCTCTCACTGGTCCTGTGGATGCTCTGCCCACCTCTGGCCTCCATCCACCATGCCCAGGGCCCTTCCAGGGAGGAGGGGAAGGGAAGGGTGGAGGCACACTTTCCTGTGGACATTCCCCCATCCCCCAGGGAGGCCAGGACGCATCCTAAGTCATCAGAGGCCGCCAAGAAGGGAGGCAGGAATTAAACTGCCTCTAGTTGACACAAGAAAATGTGTGGCACCAAAAGGGGGCACCTCAGAGCTCACCTCACGCATGGTGAAATGGACCAAGTCAGAAGCAACATTTTTTTAAAAAGCAGTTTTTCCATATAATGATCATCTAAGAGGATACCTATAATAAAAACCATCACCTGTAACAGAGAGGAAGAGGACTTTTCTACATGAGAACTTCTGTCTAGCACCTTTAGGTCACACATGTACACTTGTATGTAAGCATGTGGTACTAGCGATCGAGCCTGGGGACGCTCTACCGCTGGGCTATCTCCAGAGCTCACTCAGTTGTCCAGGAAGGATTCAAACTTGCTATCCTCCTGCCTCAGCCTCCCTTCGTGTTGGGATTACGGGTGTGTGTCATTGTGCCTGGCTATAAAATTTTACTTCAAACTGCTCCAGAATTTAAAGAACAAAATAAAATACAAAGCCTTTACCCCAAGGTACCTTAAGAACCACAATACATAAAAGTGAACCATAATACATAAAAGTGAACCATAAAAGTGTAGGTATCTCTTTTTATCTGAGTATGTGGCCTCAAGAGGAATCAGGTTCAATTTTCTAAAAATGCAATGCTGCCTAACAAACTATGAGCTATGAACTTGAAAGCTTCACGCTACTAAAGGAACAACAAATACATTCCTTGGAGTTAGTAATGAGAAAAGAAGAGACCAGGGAACCATCTATTTTAAAGCACTCTGATTTTTATGATGACTTTATTTAGTAAAACTTGAATAATTCTACTCATGAGAAAACACAGTCCAAATTCAATCAAATGTGTAAAAAGCAGGTCTGGAATGGATCCATTATGGAAGACAGCCCTAAGAACCTAAGTATATTGGGGTCATTGTAACACAAAATACTGCTTATTCAAAACACAGTAAACACCTAAGTCACCAAGCTCATCTTTCTCCCATCCCTGAACTCTGTCCAATAACATCACTAACACAGCATTAAAAAGTCGTGCATCTGTTTCCTAGCAGTGCTGCAACAAGTTACCACAAATTCAGTGGCTTCTGAACAAGAATCTATTCTCTCACAGTTCAAAGGGCAGAAGCCCAAAATCAAAGTGTGCTCAGGGATGGTCCTCAAGCAGCCTTGGGAATCCCTTCTTGCCCCTCTCCGGTGGCTGTGGAAATCTTTGGGATTGCACGGTTTAGCAATGTATGCTCCCTCCTTATCTTCCCAGATCTCTATGTGCCTTTTCGTTCTCTAAGGCACTCTTCCCTGCTGGACTCAAACACCCCTCGGACAACCCAGAACGATCCTCCTCAAGCTCCTTGTTACATGTCACTCTGGGCCTTCCCCAAGGACCGAGGGTCACGTACACTGGAGTGGAAAGCGGGAGGCACCAGCCAACCCACCACGGCCAAGGCCTCTCCAGGGACAGTTTCACCTGCATCACCAACGAGCACTTGCCTCTTGAAGGGTTTCAGAGACTTGTCATGCCATGCTTTCACTCAGGTTTGCTTTACTTCAGACATTAGTGATCTGACCACTTTTTCATGTGAATCTGTTTCTTCCTAATTCCTCCCAATGATCTTATTTGTCTTACTGTAAACCAGGCAGGCCTGCTAGAATAGGCAGGTGATATGATGCTTCCTTGGGCCCACAGTAACAGGCCTTTCCTGGTTACTAAATAGAACAGTCTCGCTCACACAGTGATGTGGGCGGGCTTTGCTCAGCTCTCTGTATCCTGTGCTTTAGCTTCTCTCAATAAACCCTAATTAGTATACAATTATTATGTAAATACTGTATAATAAGATTAAATACACAATTTTAACCTATTCACATGCATCATGTCTATCATGTTCAACAGTCACTGTTACATCTTTAGACAGCTATTTCATTTATACACTAATAAATGGTCACTTACATGTGAAAGGGACCAAGGAGTGTTCCTATGCCAGGCAGGTTCTTAAATGAAGTCTACTTTTTGAAAGAGTGACTTCACAAAAAGGGAATATCTCCAAATTCTCTGAATCAAAATAGCAAAAATTTCAGATTTATTGGATGCTGCATGATTTCATTATGAATGTTATGAAGGTGTTTTCTTAAATGATCTTTCCCCCAAAAAAGCAGCTCATCTATCTTTTTCATGAGAAGAGGAAAAAACACCTCGTTAGCATTAACTTCAAGCTGCTCACTAAGACCCACCTCAGTACTGCAGGCCCATAGCTGAGGCTGCTGTCACTGAACACCACTGTCCCCAAAGGCACAAGCTGTGGAAACGCCTGCATGTGAGAGACTGTCTAGGAGTCGGGGCCGTGGAGGGAGCAGGACTATTAGGACCCCTCTTCCCTCTCTGTCTTGGGGTCCCAGCTCTGTAAGGCAGCAGTCCCTTAGGCCACACACTCCCACTCTAAGGCCTCAGGTCTGAGCTGAGCACCGGCTCCCCAGACTGAAACCAGGAGCCCAAACAAAGCTGTCCCACTTATAAGGTGCTTCGCTCAGGTGCTGTCAGCGACACAAAGCTGGCAGACACAGAAGCCCTACCCTGCTCCATGCCACCTGGCTGACATGCAACACTCACCACGCAGTGAGGGCTCTCAGCCGCCATGGGACCCTCAGAAAAAATACCCAAGTGAGACAGCCAGCAATGTTAGCTGTACTTAGAACTTCAGAAGTAAAACAGACAAGCATTAGAGACAGCTGGAAAAACAAGCAACAGCGGCACAACCAGTGCCCTCTCCCTCTCCAGGATGGTGCTGTGAGCATGCCACACTGAGCAGGGACTCTGGCTTCACACAGCAGGTATCTAGGGTGGCGTTATCTCTTCACCCAAAATGTTGACTTCCTGATTTATCTTTGCTTTATAACCTTTACCTGGGAGCACATAAAGGTATTAAGAGATAGGTGCAAACAACTCATACCTCCACCAGGAATAATCGCCAACTTTGTTTCAACCAGGCCCATTTTTGCGGAGGAAGCTAAAAAAAAAACAAAGAAAATTAAGGAAGATTCAATCATCACATTCTAATGACAACTTGAGAAAGTTAGTAAATGACGATACACCAAAAATACTTTGCATACTAATTACACTGGTGCCACAATTTTTTAAAAAAAAAACCACTTCAAGAGCTACTTATTTCTGAAAATAAACACTCTAAATGACATACATGAGGAGAATCACACAATGTTTTCTGTTAAGCAGTGCTTGGCAGGGAGTTAGTTTTGATGGTGGAAGAACAGAGCTGTAACTACATTATTAGATTTGATACTGTCAAGTCACTTTTGAAGGCTTAGATCTTCATTAACTATTCAGGATTGTGAGAGAGATTATGTGTGACAAGGATGAATTCTTTAACTGCCTAAACATATATCATATAAGCTGGGGGTACAGCTCAGCAGCACAAGCGCCTTCCTGGCAAGCACAAGGTCCTGAGTTCAGTTCCTGGTATCTCACCCCCAAATATATGTTTATATATATATCATACCAAATGTGGCAACCTCTCAGGATCAAGGCTTGGGTTACTTTCTGACACATGGTTTTATTGCTGTGATGGCTGGAAAGGGCTCCTCTTTTTGTGTTTGCTTTCATGGATACATTACAACATCATAATTATATGCATATGCAAATGTACTTCTGACTACTTTGTACATCCTCATTCCCAAAACATGTATTCTTTCAAAATGGATTATGAGTGCCTTAGCTTTTCAGTTTAAAACCTAAGTGGTGTTCAGCACCAGAAATAACAAAGAATACTTTCATCACAAAAACATAGGGACCTAAAATAAAATAGAAAGGATGCAAAAGTACAGGTGAATAGCAGCTACAAATCCCAAGACACAGTCACATAAAATGACTCACAGGTCAATTCTGCTAGCTCTACCTGTAACATGCAGGCACCTCGGGAGTGCTGGGGAGCTGAAGGACAGCAGCCCCAACCCTGCCATCTGCTTCCCCCATCTTAGGTCCCATGCTCAGGACATGGGAGCGGTGTCCGGAGCACATGCCAGGCAGACCCAGACACATGCTCGCTCCATAACAAGCAGCGCCAGCTCTGGGATTGTGACCTCTCTCCCTGTACTCCACCACTTCTGCACCCCAGGGCACCAGGTCGTGGGGCTGCTAGGCAGACTAAGTGGGATGCAGTACTGGTCAGGTGTACATGACCCTTGTTCAGCACTCAGCAAGTGGCTCACACTATTTCCACTACATGCGAAATTGACCCCTGAAGATGCAGAAGGCCACTCAGGAAGAGCATGAACAACACAAAGGGACCAACCTACTGTGGCTGTACCTGATAACAACTTGTGGGCTAAAACCAAGCACATCCACAAGTCAATGTCCTAGGCTGGCTTCACACAGCAAGAGCCACTTCCCCCACTTCAGAGAAGAAAACTGATCCAGAAGGGCAGGACCTAGGCTTTGAGCTCAGTTCCTTCCCATCTCAACCTTGGTGTCTCTTTCTATTGCTAAGACTGAGTAACAGAGAGAAAGATTGTTTTCTTAAAGAGAATTTTAATAAATCATGAAGCCCCACAGGTGACTCTCTGAAAATGTTCTGCAGGAAACAGAAGGAAGTATCTTGGAAGCATACATACACTGCACTTCTTTTCATCACAGGCTGAACAGAGCCAGTTCTCACCTGCCACTCGTATGTCACATGCTAAAGCCAGCTCAAGTCCACCACCTAAAGCCAGTCCATCTATCGCTGCGATGGTGGGCACAGGAAGATTCGCTGAAATAGAAAAACAATTTTATGCTTCTTCAATTAGATCATTATCATGCGATTCATTTTAAATTTTTTTCTGTGACTATGTTTTTAAATGGGTATCGTGTAAGACTTCTGTGCCCCTTTTAAACTTTTAACAAAATATAGGCATTTCCATCATCATGCTTCTAAAAATAGTGACTATATACGTTCTACCATATGCATTGGCACTGATATCTTAACTCTTCCTATATTATTAAGTATTTTCATACATATTTGTTGTTAAATTAACACAATCACATCTCAGACCCTAAAGTTTTTCACATAATGTTTGGTTTACATGAATTTCAAGCTAAAGTGATATCTGCATGAACTGTGAAGTCGGTGGCCTCCGATGGGCTATGTGGGAGGTTTTAACGTGCACCCCAATGGGTATCTGCATGGTCCAGAGGGTCTCCCTCTGCAGAGGAGGGCAAGGTCCAGGCTGAGAACCTGCTAGCAGCGCTGAAGGCCGAACCCAACTCACCAGGACCCAGAAGGACAGTACTGCTTTAATCAGATGTCTGTAAATGACACAAGTTTATTTTTGTCACTTGTTGAAAATGGGATTTACTGTATCAATTTATTCTGTGAAGCTGAATTTTATTCCTTCGGCCTTTAGAGCTGTGGTCTCACTATTCAGTTCAGGCTGACCAGGAACTCACCACAATTCTCCCAAGCGCTGGGACTGCAAGCATGCGCCACCACGCCCAACTTATTTTATTTTTGACTACGTGAATATAAAACTGTGCCCTAACACAAACAGAACACAGATCTGTAAAAGGTACCACCCCTGTAGCTCAGTTCCGAGCACCACAAAAACAAAACAAACCAAAAACCCAAAGGCTCATTCTTTTAAAACACAAACGTGTTAGAGAGGAATTTGCTGGCTGGCTCCGAGCAGTGAGAGGGCCGGGAAGCAGCGCCCACCAGTAGCACGGCTGGTGCACGCTGCCCCATGTTGCCCACGGCCACTCTTTGGCGGCTGCAGCCAGTAAGTCCTTTCCATCACACTTGGCAAAAACTGGCAGGCAGATCAGTATCTACAGTCAGTATCTACAGTCGGAAAGTGAGTTTAATGTAGAGTACTAACTAGTGACTTTTACCTGGAGAAAAGAAAAGGCACAATGTAACACATGGCAAGTTAATCTGAGTAGCTCCCACGGTCACCTTGAGCTCCTGAAAATGAAGCAGAACCACTGGGGCCTTCTAAGAACCCAGTCACAGAGATTATTTCTGGTTCCCTAAGGCTTTTCCTCAGCCAGCAGTGGTAAACCTAGGGTACCCGCACCAGAAACGGGCTCTGTCACTGAAAGCTCTGTTACCATGTTTTTTGTTTTTTGGTTTTTTTTTTACTGTATGAGCTGTTTCTCAACTAAAACCTCAGTATTCCAGTTTAGCTGGTGTTGGCACTTTGTGACAGGCTGTAGTTTGGGGCGCTGTCTCTAAAGTTCTCCATCCCTCTCCTGCACCCTGGTCCCCTACCAGCCTTCCTCTACAGACCTGGTTCAGGGAGTCCAGCAGGTGTCCAGCACGTCTGTCGCCCGACCCACCGCACCAGCCGACTCTACACCCCGACTCTGTCCGAGCCAGGGGGTAACCTTCAGGCCCTAGGATCAGAGCCACAAACCCCAACCCCGCCTCCCCGAACTCCCCCTCACCTGACGCACTCTTACTACTCTTACTGCCTTCCCATGCCCTTCCTCTAAGTTCTGTCTCCCAGTTGCACTCCACACTCCAAATCACCTAGAAAAGGATGCAAAAGCGAGCCCAGGAATCCTCCTTCCTGGTGCTATGCATGTAGTGGTTCCTGAGTCCTGTACAGCAGCTCACAAACCTTGGCCCTCCTCCTGCTGCTGCCCGAGTTCCAGTGCCATCACTTCTCACCAGCCTGAAGTTCCAAACTCACCACTCTTACCACAGCTGGTCACCCTTCCATGCATTTTCCACATGCTAAGATCATTCTGAAATCAGCCATGCTCTTCCTCTAAGACTGTACAATTACTTATTCCACCATCAAGATAAAAATGGTGTAAGCTTCTAGTATGGCATGAGACACACTTGATGAACAAGTATGCTCACCTCTTTTCTCTAGCCTCTAATACATACCCTGTATTCTAGCCCAAACTCCTTATAAAACCTGCAAAAGCTACTCCCATTCAAAACCCATAATTGCAGCCAGGCATGGGTGGTGCACACCTGTAATCCCACCACTCTGGGAAGCTGAGGCAGGAGGATTGCAAATTGGAACCCAGCCTAGGCAACCTGCCCTCCACCCCTAGGTCTCCATACCTTCTGAAATGCCTGGCTAGTCCCTGGTCTTCCCAGGCACTGCTCCAACACCCCTCCCTTTATGTCTCTCTAGACTGTGTGTACCCCTTCCTCTCAGGCCATTCACTCCTGCACTGCTCACCTGGAACAAAGACGGATGTCACATCAAGCCGGCTTAGGGTCAAACTTCTCAATTCAGGACAACCTTCAAGGTTTTACACAGCCTCTTCCCTTTCATTATTTTAAACCAGGTTTATTTTACCTATTTTTCTCTTATTATGGTTACTGTTAATTTCTTCTGTTTTTAAGACTTTAAAGATCTCTTTAAAGCATGACTATATACAGGGCCACAGAGCTTCAGAAAAGAAACTGTGAAGTATTCCCAAGCTGGAGAGGACACCAGTGGAAAAAACACTTTCTTTCTGGTGCATGAAAAAGGGTTATCAGCAGTGCTGAAGGCACTCAGCGTGGAGCTGCTGAAAGCTGTGATGCTGTGATATAGAGATCTGGTGGTTCCCCTTGGCCTCTAAAACATAAGGTTCCTGAAACCCATGGAAAAATCTCCAGAGTAATGAGGTTGTCTTTGTATGCTAATGATGAGAGGGACATCTGGTAGCAATGAAGCAGCTTCCAGGTGACAGCTAGTCACAGGAAAGATAGAGCCTTAATTAGAAGGTCAAGACTTAAACCCCACCCCAAACCCTCTGTTAGGGGAGACAGGTTAAAGACTGCATTGATTACCAATGCCAATGATGTAATCAACCATGCCTTTATATAAAGAAGCCTCTGGAAAAGCCAACAGGACAGGGCTGGGAGGGGCTTTTAATGCCTCAACACAGGCAGCACCCAGCCAGGGCACCACAGCTCCATGCCCCTTCTCTTTCCCTGACACTATGCAGCTCTTCACCCATTGCTCGTCGGCAGTCTCTGCAATGTCCTTTACAATAAAAGTTACTACAAGGAAACTGCTTCCCTGAGTTCTGTGAACCTTTCTAGCAACCCACTGAGTACCCAGTTTATGGCTAGGAGGTACAGGTGACAACCACCACCGGACAAACGGCATCTAACCTAGACACAGTGCTGCGGGACTGAGCCCTCAACCTGTAGACCTGATGCTATCTCCAGGTGGACAGTGTCAGAACTGAGTCAGAGGACACGCAGCTGGCGCACAGTGGCAGTCCACTGCAAAACCACGGCTTGATGTGTTCTGTGTTGTACTGTGTGTATGAGAACAGGAAAACACACGTGGCTTTTTTTTCTACAGCTCTATGAGAGAGAAATAATGAAATTCAGTTTAAATGGTCTACAGAAATCAAGCCAGGCCTGAACAGTTTTAGATTCTGCTGAATCTAAAACTGAGTTCCAGTTTCAGCTAAGTCCAAATCATGGCCAGCGCGTGATTTTCTTGTATTCCTTGGATTTTCCCCAACAAGTAGAAGCAAAATGACATCTATGGAAAGAGAAATGTTTCTTCACAGCAGATTGTGCTCTAAGAATTCCAAGAAGAGAGTTAAACACGCTCACTCCCTGCAACCCATAATCCGTAGCAGCAGTCAGCAGTCAGCTGGAAGTTCAGTGGGAGGCGTGCAGAAGAGAAGCACTGTGGACCAACCACAGGCGTCTCCACGATCCAGCACCCGGGCCACCGCCTGCAGAACTTTATGAGGCTTCAAGTGACAAGCATGATGCTTCAGTATCACACGGGGCCACAAAGGAACAACGCTCTAAGACTACATTAAAATAAGAAGCATATCATGCAGCGAAAGGCACTTTAAAGAAACTGACTGAAGACATCCCCTCCACACCACTCTACTCCACAAAACAAACTTTTTCTCTCTGGGGCAGTACTGGAGACTGAACCCAGGGACTTCATATGGAGCTACCCACCGAGCACAGTGGGACTTTTAGACGGTCTCACTAAGTTGCACAAGTTCTGGGCTTGAACTTGTGATCCTCCTGCCTCAGCCTCTCAGAGGACTGGGACTGTAGGTGTGTATGGCAGTGCCGAGTTCAGAAACAAACTTCCTGTGTTAACAAACACTGTAGGATGGTGGAAATGCACATTTGGCAGAGAATTTTGGGGACCATGTGAAGTACAGAGCCACAGCAGGTGAGACGTAAAGTGTGAAGGTGCCTAGTTGGATGACAGCAGCAGGAGGGGCTCAAATCAATCAGCTCCTGCTCAGGTTTCCTAATTGAGACGCTAGAGAAACACCTCCCCTGGCACAGTCATGCTTTGGGGAATTAATGAAAGTTATTTCTGAATTTGACAGTTTGGAATTTGAGAAATTAAGTGAAGATAAAAAAAAGTTTACATCACAACTTGTAAGAAATACATAACCAGTGCTGTATGACAAGATGTTAGGAATCTTCATACAGAAAGAAAGAACAAGACAGGGTCATGGCATTCTCAAATCACTAAACAAGTGAACTACTGGTACCATCAATATTAATTAACATAAACTGGCACTGTAGAAAAGCCTATAAAATTTTGCCTACTAAACAATTACCTAAGCCACACAGGCAGGGTGCCATCAGGAATCTCCACCAGTAACCAGCACCAGCAGGGAGAAGCAGCCAGTCCAGCCCCTGTGCGCATGCTGGCTACCATCAGGACTCTCCTGTAGGTAACCAGTGAGAGCCAGGAGAACCAGTCAGCCAGGCCTTGGAGAAGCCCACCCCACCCCACACTGCCTCCTGGGGAACCTGGGTTAGGAAAACCCAGCTGCCTATCCCATCCCCCTACACTGTGAACAAGCCTAGGAGCACATAACCTGCTTGTCCAGAGGAGCCCAGGAAAATGTCAAGACAAAGGAGCAAGAGGCAACTGCTGGCTTCCAACCCAACAGAAAAAGTGCAGGAGACACAAACATGGCAGAAAGTGGAGTCCCACACCTGAAATTTCTGGGATGATGGCAATGAAGTAAAGTAACTACTTCATGAGGCTATAAAAGAAACCAGATCAGAAATAATATCTCAGGTAAAAGAAGAAATGACAAACATAATAAATGATTTCCTGGACATATTTAAAGAAGACATAGATTAAAAAAAAAAAGGAGAAGCATAGGCAAATGAGGGAAATTTAGAATGAACAATGTAGAGAAAAACTGGAATGCATGAAACAGACTCAACGAGATATCCACGAAATTAAAAAATCCACTGAAAGCTGGCAAAACCACTTGAAAGAAACTGAAGATAGACTTTCAGACCTTGAAGATAGAATGGCAGCTAGCAATTGAGAAAGGAAAGAGCTCTTAAAAATAACAAGGAACTAGGAAATAACAATTTAATAGCGGTAAGATGACACACAAAGAAAAATAATTTAGGAATCATAATGTCAGCAAAAAAGCAGGTGTCAACACAAATGACACAAAAAGACTATTTACAGTAGTAACTGCAGAGAATTTTCCAAGCATGGGAAGAGGACCTGACATGCAGACAAGTGAGGCATATAGAACTCTAGCTAGCCATAACCAAAAGAAATCTATACCTAGACACATAATAATCATGTCCCAGAAAGTCAGCACAAGAACAGAGTATTTATTAAAGGCTGTTAAAGAAAAGAAACAGATCACCTATAAAGCAAAACCCATCTGAGTCACAACATGCTTCTGAACACAAACCATCAAGTCCAGAAAGAAAACCACTTCCAACCCAGATGGATGTACTCTGCAAAACTATCTTACAAAATTAATGGAGAAATAAGATACTTTCATGACAAAGAATAACTGAAGGAATTCATGACCACCAAACCAACCTGACAAAGATTACTGAAGGATATTCTAGAGAGAGAAAAACGACCATGGTCCCAGGAATAGCAGCAGTGTGGGATCACCGAGGAAGACAGGCAATTGAGTGGAGGGGAAAAGCAGGCAGCCAACAGCAGGAAAATAGCATGACAGACACAAACCAGTGCATGCTGGCCATAACCATTAATACGGATGGCCTCAATTCACCAATAAAAAGGAACACAGGCAGAGTGGATCAAGAAAGAAGATCCATCAATATGTAGTATACCAGAAACACATTAACTTGAAAGGAAATTGACTGAAAGTCAAAGGAGAGAAAACAATGCTCCATGAGACAAGGAACCAGAAAAAAGCAAGGGAGCTTGCCTATCAATCACAGAAGGATAAGAAAGATGCAGCATTTTCATACAATAGAAAGCTACTTAGCTATAAACAAGCCTCTTGCAGGCAAATGGGTGCAACCTGTGATCACACTCATGGGTGAAATGGTTCAGAGTCACATGGGTGAACATCGTGTTGTCTCCCTAGTATAAAATCTGAAAGAGTTAGCAGGATCCAAAATGCACAACAGATATTGTGAAGGTGAAATGGGAGGAAATGGCTAAAAAGGGAAGGTGGTAGTCACTGTTGATTTCCTATTATCTTGTTTTGAAGCCCTGTATTGTTTTCAATTGTTTTGTTTTGATTGATTTTATTCTGTTTTGTTTGGTTTGATTTTATTATATCTGGTGGTATGGGCAACTATTTTGAAGATAACAAGATATATCATGGTAGCCATTGTTGATTTCCTATTATCTTGTTTTGAAGTCCTATATCACTTTCACTGTTTTGTTTTGACTGGTTTTATTCTGTTATGTTTTATTTGATTTTCTTAGGTCTAATGGTATGGGCAGCTTTTTCAAAGATAACAAGATATATTATGGTAGCCATCGCTGATTTCCTATTTTCTTCTTTTGAAGTCCTGTACTGCTTTCATAACTGTTTTGTTTTGATTGGTTTTATTCTATTTTGTTTGGTTTTACTCTCTTAAAAATAAAAATTTTTAAAAAAGAATTATTTAAGTAGAATAATTTAACTAGTATTCAGCAAGTAATATATTAGCCATTTTACAATCCAGTATTATAAATTCTAAAGCCTATTTTTTTTCTCAAAAGGTGTTACACTTTGGCAACTTTTTTTTTTCAGGAAATATGCACTATCTCAAAATACGCATTGGTTTCACAGTTATCTGATGCACTTGTTTTTATATCTAGTATTTCTTCTACCTGGATACATTCAATAATTGTATGTCTAATAAAGCCTACCTTAAGAAAGGCAGAGTAACCGTTTGACTATCTGAGAGAATTAAAGCATGAGTGCACATGAATGGGACCAGAACTGCAAATCCAATAAGCAGTGGTTTTTCCCAATAACAAAAGGAAGAAATTATGACTCAATGTGTTATGCAAGCATCAGCATGAGATACTATTTTGAGTTTCATTCCAGGAAATGAGCCAGGTATGACAAAGAAAATAATAGTCCTTTGAAATGCTCCTAAAAATACAATTAAAGCAAACAACAGAACCATTTTGCTATTTAAAGAAAGCAAAATAAAAGCAGCGTAAGTCAGGCTGGGGTTGAAGGCTCTCGGGCAGAGCTGCGATGTGGGAAGCCTCTCTCCTCCTGCTTGGGTGCAGGTAAACCACAGTACGGAGCAACTGTGAGCCTCCAGAAAAATGGGAATGACTCAACTATGACTTTAATCAGTTCCTCACCAGCACCCCTATATTCAGAATTGATTCACCCCCTCCTTCCCTTCAAGATATAAAGAAACTAAAAAAGAGAACAATCCCTGGGCAAAGCCTACAGGCTAACTGCACCTTGGCTCCCCAGGGGCCGCACCAGGCCACCATGAAAGGAGCTGGTTGGGGGCCAGCGAGGAGGGCAGGGCAGGCCTGTGGGCAAGGTTAAAGTGTCTCAGGCATCACACCCCCAAAAGAGTGTGTGTCCAAGGGCCCAGGGTCACCATATTTTAAATATGATGCCTTATTTCTAGCACCAGGGTAAAATCCAAATAAAGTAGGAAAACTCCAAGTTGCTAAGATAAAAGTGGGCAATGGCGGCAGTGCTCCTTCCTAAGGCATCCTCCGGCTAGGAACCAGAGCTAAAGGCCAGCAATGCCCCCTCCCCACCACACACATCTGCACGCAGGCCCAGCAAGGTGTGTTCCAGCTGTGCTGAGCCACACAGAAGAGGAAGAAGTGCACTTTCCCATTAGGAAACGAGGAAAATGCCTCATAGCATTGGAGCAAAATAAGCAATCACTGCTTCCTTAACACTAGAGGAAGCGTGCAAAGCGGCAGTGGCTGGCCTGCCCCGAGGCTGCAGGAGCAGAGGGGCGCTGCAAGAGCACCAGGACAGCCAGCTGCAGTGCAGCACACTGCGAGCTGTGACAAAGGGGCGCCTTCCTAAATCAAGAGCACAGCTGCATCTAGTGTCTGAAATCACACTTGGAGAAACAGCCACACACCAGTGTAATACCATGCTGAGACATTATTTTACCAGCATCTTTAAGCCTGATCCAACACTGACATAAACCAGATGACTCCCGTAGTCAGCCGGAAGAGAGTACTAAGGCAGTTTTTAAACAGCAATTCAGCTACTGAAGAGAACTGACTGTCTCACGGAAGTGAGGGTCCATCACTGTGCTGCCCACACCAGACCTCTGGTACCACAGGGCCCAGCTGGGCCAGGGGTCCTGCTCATGCTGCACCCAGGAAGTTCTATTTTCAGGCTGGTAAACTCAAGACACTTTAAAACTGTGGGAGCATTAGAATGGGACAAATCAGGGTGTTTTCTGCGATTTGGATACCACTTTCCCTTCTTGCCTGTCAGTTTGCATTTGCCATACCTAGAGAATCCCTTTAGAGTCCAAAGGAGAAACAGACTTCATTCGTTGCGATTTCCTGTGCTCTGATTGCTTTTAACGAAAGAGAACGAGGAACTTACAGGTACTGGACTTATTTGAAATTTATTCTTGTTTACTAGAGATGAGGAAAAAGTTCTATATTTCATTCAGTTCAGTTTTCTTAGGTTCTCAGAAAGTCTATTCTTGAATAATATCTCCAAAATCCTAAAACAAAATTCAGTTGTTTTGCTCTTTAAAAAAATCATGTGGCTTTTGTTTCACGTAAAGGAAACAATGAATTCTCAGGTTTCTGAAATATCAGTCATTATTACCAGTCCCTTCTCTGCAAATATGAGGTATCCGGATGGAAAACAACTCAATAATTTTGAAATATCATGCATCAGCAAGCATACACAGGCTGGAAAAGCTGAGGGCCGACTCCCACTGTCGCCCCTTCCCTGCCCACCCTGCGGCTTCCTTGTTTAAGTCCTTCACAAAATCAGTGCTAAGAATTTAAGTGAAATACACTGAATTTGTTCATCATTTCTGAGAATTACCTTTCTGATATTGAGTCCTTCTGTTGAAAAACATATGTATTGTATCAATTTTGTTAGATAAATGTTATTCTTTTATAATAAAGTTTCACAATTTCCCATATATTGTACATATTCCAAGATTTCTGTTCTTAGTGTCAGGGGCATCTCTATGTATATCTTTTGTCTACTACAGATATAAACAAAGGCAATTACTTCTAAAATGGGTTCCCTATCCAATCGTGACATTTTTTAGTAATCCATTGGTCCTCCTAGCTTTCTGGAGATACTCTCGCCAGCTGAGAAGGACAGTCTTGCTCTTTCCAATCCTTACTGCATTTGTTTCTCCCCACGACAGGACTTCAGAACTGTACTAGGCAGAGGTGGTGACCAGGGGCTCACCTGTCTAGTTCTTGGTACAGGAACAGCTTCCAACACTTTACTATTAATATTTTTCATCAGGCCAAGGACTTTTCTTCTATCCCTAATTTATGTGCTGTATTTTCCTTGAATTAAAGAATCTGATCATTCTCAAATGCTTTTTCTCAATCTACAGAAGAGAACATATCTTAATCACCTAATACCACAAATTAAACTTAATGTTTCCAAACGGAACCCCCCGCCACTTTCCTGGTCCTTCCGACTGGACTGCACCCACACTTCAGGAGCCTGGCGCCCTCACTACCCTTGCTTTTGTCAGCTGTGTGCATGAAGGTTACGCTAGTCTGAGGTGAGTCTCGGAGTAAACGCTCACTGTGCTGCTTGGTGGAAAAGCTTGTATGAGACAACTGTACTCTCTGCTCCTTTCAGGTTCAATAACACCCCTGAAACGTAAATCTCTAACATCTAAAGTATTCCAGACCCTAACGTCTTCAAACAGAAAGTTCACATTCCCTGGCACAAGGTTATCTCCACCTTCGCAGCCTCCACAGCCTCTAGAGCCACGTTTGTTGAGCCTGTATTAAATGCACTTCACCTTGTTGTGATGGCCTTGTGCTAGTGTCGGCCCTCTCTAGCTTCTGTCACTAATTTCTGACACCTGCATTATATCTTAATTTTTTGGGGATTTATAACTTTTTAAGGTAACCTGTAACTTCACTGTCAGTGGTTTGTCTCTTGCTAATTTATGAATTTATAATTTTAATTATGAATTACCCTCAGATACTACTTTAATCAAGCTTCAAATATTTAGATATATATTAATTTTATAATCGGTCTCAGAACTTTTCTATTTTCTTCTTTGACTCTTGAATTATTTAGTAATTTCTTTTAAATTTATAGATACTGTATAGGGGTTTGAAATCTCTATATATGAATACTTTGTTTCTCACTATCTGTATTATACCCAGAACAAAGTGGATGTATACCAATTTTCTGAAATTCAACAGACTTTAGGGTCTAGCATGACACATTTTCATAAAATGCTTCATATGTTCATGAAGATAATATATATCCTTTAATTTGCGTTTGAGTCCATTATACCAGACCTGATAATCATATTGTTTAAGTAACTTTTATTAACTTTTTTGTTTTGAGACTCACAACAAATTGAGAGAGCTGCACTAAAATTTACCCACAATAATAATTTTCCTAATGATAACAAATTTGCCAATTTACCTGTATCATTTTATTTGTACATTTTAAGACTTATTTCTAGATACACAAAGATTCAGAGATATGCTTCCTAAAAAAAAAGAACCTTTTATCACATGTTACAACTATCAAATAGTACTATCTTAAAATTTTGCCTGATACCAGTACTGACAGGACCTTTCATTTGGTTAGTAATCTGGTTAAAAAAAAAAAAAAAAAAAAAGCTATAACAGACAAGGCTTGTTAGCAATTTACCTTTTAACAGAAGTTCAATCAATTGACATTATTGGTAATTATTAGACTTATTTTAACAGTTCACCTACTGCATTACTACTGCATTTTTTATATTTTTTAAGATTAGATAAACTTGATTCTTTTTTTTTTACTACTCCCTCCAACCCACTACTTATTTGCAAGCTATATGTTTCACTCTTAGCCCAAGAATTTTAACAAGAATAAATCAACCCTAGGTGGAAAATCTTAATCCTCTACGAAACAACACTAAGTAAGGCCTTAAAGGCCTTAAATCTTCGAAAGATAATAAAAGAGTCCTGGGGCAAGCATGAAGCAAGTTTCAAAATTATAAAAATCAATGTACATGCAAAACTACAAGCAGTATCAACTTTTACTTCCAGGTTAAGAAACACATAGCACAGGCAAGTAAGCCAATGGCCATTACAGAAATTAAAGCATGTATGTTTTAAATCTCAGCTTTACAACAGAGAGAATGAACACCAATAAAGTAAGACTCCAAAAGGTATTAAATTGCCAAATCTTACTCATCCTTAGATAAGAGATTTCGCTAGACATCACAGGAAAAGAGGGACCTTTCAATTCATACTATAAAAGGAGTATACTTTTGACAAAAATCCAGAAAATAGTAACACAAAAAACAAAATTAGGTTTATCTCATTTGGGACTGTACCAAAAATACTCAAGTTGATTCCATATTAAAAATCACCATTATCCTAATCACAATGACCATGTAGTTTATTCCAAACATAAGGTCAGTGCGGCATTAGTAAGTTCACTAATGTAACTGTATACCACTTACAATGCTGACATGTATTTCAAAAGCACTGACAAATGTTAATATTTTCCTTAGTTTAAAAAACTGTAAAAACAAATTGAAATAGAAAACAACTACCTGAATCTGATAATTACTGGCAAAATAGTAAAGGTACTCTCTAAAGTGAAAGACAGATAAGGATAAACACAATCATCTTAACAAATGAGTGCAGTAGTAAGGGCCTTAACCAAGGTGAAAAAAACGGAAAATATGTAAGATTAAAAAGTTGAAAAAGAAGAACCAAGAAGCTGGCCTGCCTTTCCTGTGAGCCATGGCAGCCATGGGCAGGGAAAAGAACCAAGAAGTCAGCCTGCCTTCCCATGAGCCAGCCAGCACACAGGGTGGGAGACAAGAAGAGCCCCCCAGCCCCACCCCATAGGAAGTCAGGCCGGGATGACAGCAACTGAGATACAAAAACAACTTAATGCCCATAGTGACTGATGGACTCTGCAGGCCTGGAGCCCGCAGTCAGCATCTGTTTAGAGGACAAGGTGCAACACAGCAACTGTGGGGGATCTCCTGTCTTGTTTTTGAAATCCAACATTATTCTCACTGTTTTATTTTGTTCTGTTTTATTGTTTTATTTTACTTCCTTCAAAATAAAAAACAAGTTGAGAAAAAATAAAACTGCACAATTTACAAATAATTACTGATAGATAATGAATGACCTTTTCATCTGGAAAACAAGAGAATTAAGAAAAAAAACACAGTAATTAGTAAGCTGGCTTGATATAAAACAAACACATTTAGTAACTTTCCTATACACCAAGACTGCAATGAAAGTACAAGGAAGATCACATTCAAAGGAACAGATGCTATAAAAGAGCTAGTAATAAATTAGAAAAAGACACAAGACCAAGAGCAATATGAAGAAAATAATAAAACTTTCTTGAAGGACATTAAGAAGTGAATAGCCCTCAAAAAAGAGGTACTCATATTATGGACAGAAAAATTTGGCATCATAAAAATGTTTTGGTTTTTTTTTTTTTT